>OZ023269.1:69908528-69951028 GCA_964006375.1 Tillus elongatus | reverse complement strand
CCCAAATCCCACCGCTTTAAGTAGTAGGCAAATTTATATATATATATATATATATATATATATATATATATATATATATATAATATGAAAGGCAATGAACTATAAGATCTCAATCTGCTTACTCCTTAAAGCGATGGCTAAGGGTAGGTTTAGTTGTTGTCGCTCGATTACGGGGCCTCAATCTGCCTACACCCCAAATCCCGCCAGTGATCGACTCTTAGGTATCAGCACAGCATAAGGGAGACCTTAGAGTTCATATTTTCTTAACTTCTTGAAAATGGCTCCAAAACAGGAGCCAGAACGTCGATTTTTCGTACATGCTAGACGTACTTCAACCCAAGAACCAAGTATATCTCACACTAATGACCGCGGAAACCTGTCCGTATAAAGTTTGAAAGTGAACCCGCATACGGGTTTTATGGGAAGGGGGTAGTTCTCATTCCTTTTAGGAAATTTTTTTCAAAATTCTAATGTAGGGGCTTTAAAATTATGAGCCAAACCACCTTCTAAAGACTTACCGACTATATTAAAAGCCTGGACACAGCAAGTGCGTTATAGCAGAGAATTTGTATTAAAAAAATATTCCAAAACTAAAAATCCTCGAAAAGTAAAAAATTGTAGCTCCGAAAGCAATAAATTTGGTTTAATGGAATTTCGTACAAATGTTGGCTTCATAATGTTTTTGTTACATACGAAAGTTAGACTCTATTAATTTAGAAAAAATTACTTGATTAAAATTTGAAAAAAGTTGATTAAAATGCGCTTCCATAACGCACTTGCTGCATCGGAACTATTATTACCAATGGTATAAGGTTAGTTCGCTTATTAACTTATTAAGTAAAGAGAAGAAATCTTTAAATTGATTTTGTTAAATAAAAAATTATAACACATTTAAATCACAAACGTCATAACCTAAACTGCTGCTGTAAAATCGCCGAAAGGGTCTTTCAAATAAATTTTCTGCAAATATTTTAGTCAAATGAAGAAGAACAGCTATTGAAAGAGAAATGCAATACTGTTGTGTACAGTTCTTGCAATATTCTCCAAAATTCGCCTTCGTTTTAGAATGTTTGTTTACAACTGACCAAATGTAACGTTCCAAATCCAAAGTTTGACGCTTCTAGAAGCAAAATCGTAAAATTTTGAAAGCATTTAGTTTTGTAACTTTTGACTTTTCTACATCAAAAAAAACTTAACCTCTCTCTGGAATATATAATACATTTTGTTAATCACATATCTTATTTTGATATTTTGACCTCCTTTGACCTTCAGTGAGATTTTTTTATAACTTTCTTTAAAGCTAGAGAGCTAAAATTTTGTGCATCGCATACGTTATATTATATAAGCAACTTGCGAACCAAATTTAGTAAAAATATATATCTGTGCTAATTTAGAAAATACAAAAGTTGCCGTAAGAAATCCCAATATTGTCCCGGAAAAGCTAATCGGATTATTCTGGCTAACGAACCTATGTAAGCAATATAGCAAAGGAACTTGCGTGCCAAATTTTATCAGAATAATGTTTATTATTTTTTTATTTTTCGAGTTATCGCACGCACGCATGCACGCACGCACGCACGCACGCACGCACGCACGCACGCACGCACGCACGCACGCACGCACGCACGCACGCACGCACGCACGCGCACGCACGCACGCACGCACGCACGCACGCACGCACGCACGCACGCACGCACGCACGCACGCACGCACGCACGCACGCACGCACGCACGCACGCACGCACGCACGCACGCACGCACGCACGCACGCACGCACGCACGCACGCACGCACGCACGCACGCACGCACGCACGCACGCACGCACGCACGCACGCACGCACGCACGCACGCACGCACGCACGCACGCACGCACGCACGCACGCACGCACGCACGCACGCACGCACGCACGCACGCACGCACGCACGCACGCAGATTTTACAAAAGATTGTACCTATAGCAATCCATAAACCTTTTACGGAATGCGACAGATAAAAAATGATTAATACATTTTCAACAAACTTATACAGTAGAGTTATTTTAATTCAAATGAAATTGGTGAACACGATTGTACTACAAGTGGTAAATGGCTTATCTAAGATGAATACAACCAATCAAAATGGCTCGAGATTTACGAGGCCTGTAAATTTAAATTTGTACACTTCACCGCAACCGCCGCTTCAGTTGTAACATGTGGCGAAAATGCTCCGAACGTTGGGAATTCCCCAACTTGCGCAAGTATAGGATCAACGTGTAGCTGGTGTATATATATACTTGTATGCACCAAATATGCGGTGTTACGTCAATAGCGAGAAACTATTGCGATGTGACGTTGCGCCGAGTGCACTGACAAACTGTAAGGATGCTTACATTACAACTAAAGAATAGTAACCCAATGCAACCATGCACGCACACTTTAACCAGCGAGTTAAAAATAACAACAAAAATGTTAAACAAAAGATTCAGGTTGTTACTCTGTAAAAGAAAAAAATTGTTCAATACTGCTCCATTGAATCCATATATTTTCTCAAGGGAAAATGTACTCACACACCTGCATTGGAAATAAGGGTGCTAAATCATCGACAGAATTTTTGTATAATGAATATTAAAAGAAAATCAATAGTTACTTGCAGAAGAAATCCACTAGGAATTAATCTGTTTCAAATTAATTTAAAGAAAGCTTAAAAGGTTTACTAGCTTTAAACAACTTAATTATACTATATCCACGAAGTTATGTATTACTATAGGTATAAGAAATTCAACAGGCAATGTCCATGAACACTTCTGGCCCTTTAAAAATATTGCCAAATTAGTTTTAAGCAAATTATCTTACATGAAAATTCTCTACAAGTTACAATCCATAATTTACACCATACAAAAACACCAACGATAACGTGAATATTTTAACAAATTTTAACTGATATGTACACTGTAAAATGAAGGAAGTTATAAGTCTGCCAACAATAACATGCAAATTAAGTTTCTGCAAACTGCTGTTACTTTGAAAGTCAGTAGAGGCAATCACTTATGATAAATAAACTCCATACAGCTCCCAATTAGCCCGGAATATAAATTCAGCCAGCAAAAGGTAAAATGGAACACACTTACAGTTTTCTATTGACGGGAGAATGACTTCCAGTGCATAGATTATACATTTACTCTCCGGAATCTAGTTTTGATACTAGGCGCCCTTTATAAATTGCACCAAACCTCCTTGTTTAATTCAGCATTTTTAGAACACAAGTGACAGTCTATTTTTCTAATTAATTTCCACGAGCGGTTTTACCACAACGGCTCACACAATAAAGTCCTCACTAAAAATTCCATACGAAGAAAACCATGTTAATTCATCGGCGATTCCATACCTAATCAATTTTTCACTGGCGTTTCTTATCTTGTTTTCTTTCCCAGATTATCAGCGTGCTACTGTTAAGTTATTTGTTGTATTGTATTTTGGGTTGCCTAGGGATGACCTCTACGAAACTAACCAGTGTTTGCACTGATATATTTTATATAAAATAATTAATAATTTTAAAAAAATCAGAGGAAGTTGTTGCACAAATTGCAGGCCGTAACAGCAGATTGAGACCTTTGCCTTTCATATTATATATATATATATATATATATATATATATATATATATATATATATATATATATATATATATATATATATATATATATATATATATATATATATATATATATATATATATATATATATATATATATATAGTTATCCAAATCTGTCGAATGATATTGAACACTATATAGAACCTTTATTATCGCAGTACTGATCCGAGTGGTGTGGTAATAACTTTTAGTATTTATTTCAAAAATCTTGAAAACAATGCACTTGATATTAGTTTCAAAACTGCCAATTTTGTTTTATAACGATTTTGAGAGAAAATAATTGAGAAAGTTATATATTTCGGAAACGGTCCATATATAACATATACGATATTATTGGTCAATAAATATAGATCATTTTACAGAGAATGTAGCAATGGATTAAAAAATGGCGTGTCCTATTTAAAAACTTATGTTAAGCTCGCGACGGACTGTTGGGGCAGGTTGTATATTGATAAATGTTTTCTAAATATGTGCTTTAGGCAGGCGGAAGCATAATCTAATTATATCTATACTATTAGTATAGACGCAACGCCGTACTTTATCATTTCGTTGACTTACCGAATTATATATATATATATATATATATATATATATATATATATATATATATATATATATATATATATATATATATATATATATATTGTGTGTGTGCGCGCGTGCGTGTGTGTGTGTGCGCGCGTGCGTGCGTGTGCGTGCGTGTGCGTGTGCGTGTGTGTGTGTGTGTGTGTGTGATATTTATGTCTCTGCAGGTATATTCTTTGTACAAATTGTTTGAATAAGTTCATTCGCCAGTTAAATGGACCTCGTTCTTTCGGAAAAATATAAAGCTATTTGAATGAAACTTGGTACATAGGTTTCTAGTATAAAGATTATAATACTATCACCGCAAATTTTATGTTTTTGAGTAAAATAACAATTAGCTTATTCAAAGTTAATTTTTTTACTATAAATTAGCTGCCAGAAGAATACCAAATTTAGTATTTTAAAAGCAGCAAAAACTAAAAGGCGCTAGATCATAGACTAGTCACAAAAATCGTTGATAAGTTATACATTTGGCAACATTGCACAAACGCGTTAGGTTTTTAGAAATCAAAGTCAGGCTCATAGACCTATCTACCATGTCATTGGTCAGACTAGTGTTTTGGAAGGCGATTCGGCCAATATTAGAAAGTCAAGTAGCATAGGTACAAAGACGCACGAAATTTAAAATCAGATTATTTAAGGGCAATTATTTCTTTTTGTTTTAAAAATAGAAAATAAATCAAATAAATGCACGAGCAAGTCTAAAACAAGAACAAGGTTTCGCCTGGAGTTGTCCTGACATCACGCTGAAGTTTTTTTCTTATACCTAACTGAATCATTAAGTAGTTACTTAATGTTACATTTCATTCTCATTAAAAGGTTATTTTCAATGTTGAGCGCTAACCCGTGAAAATAGACAGTGTTCACAAATATTTCTAGTAAGCCATCAAAATCTGGAAACAAATCGCGAACTTTTTATAGGCCTACTCTAACGATCTAAATATAGTTTGGAATTTGGTAATGATAATAATTTGATACCTAGTTTTTCATTACAGATGTCTGACATTAAAAATAATTTACCTACACTTTCACAACAAAACTTTGACATTAGTTAATAATTGTTTCCATGATATAAGTACCTACCTACCTACTCTTTTCTCCACAGCCATCATATTCTTATGCTGCTTTACTTGGCAAATATAGTAAATAATAACGCATTATACGCTGATATATATTTCTATTACACTAACTAACAAACAAATCAACTCTAAAAAATATACAAATTAAAGGCACAGACATAAAACAGTTGTTTAATGAATTTGCCTCGTCAATTACAAAACGTATGAGATAGCGGGATTCATACTTCATTTTGAAATCGGCGCGAAGCGATCCGGACGGTTTTATTGGCTGATATATTCTCCACAACAGACATCACGGCTGTTTCAATCCTCGCGTTATATTTCGGTTAAGCCATGCTCAGTACCTTTAACAACAACATTTATTGTAAGATGTTCGTGGTGCAGTATACACTAAGATATGCCTTTTTTGACTTTTAATAATTTTTTAACAAAAAAACTCTGCTTAATAATGGGACAATTCACAGATAAAGGTATGAATTGAAATGCTCTTAAAACTTTACAAACATTATAATTTTGTGTACTTATTTTTGCTAAACCTGCTACTTACTTAAAAGGCAGTCAGACTTAAATATTTACGTTTTATTTTTATAAAATATTGTAGGTACCCAATGCTGCTCAATTATAGACGCTTTATTGTACTGTTAAATATTGAAAGTCAAGTCAAATAATGGGAAATTGACTTATTATATCATTTCAAATATATTTATGAAAACTCGCTATAAACACGCGTTGCCTGCATACTTTTTTTCAATAGTTACTTACTATTTTAACTTGCAGATTATTGAAAACAAGTTTTTTCCCGTTGGATGAAAGTGTTACCACTTTTCGCGGTCCGTCCCAAGCGAGGTCACGCCATTGGCGTATCGTATGGGCTTGCTAAAAGGTATAGAAACGACCAGGATTAGTAATGGTAAATCCAAAAAAAATTAACTTATATATGATTAGAACTTTCTGCTCATATCAGTCAATTGAAGATTTTTTCCGATTTCTTCAAGGACATAATACAAAACATATCCAAATGGAAAATGTTATATCTCTTCGAATCCCATTTCTACTGATTTACTTACCTTGATGTAATAAACATTTATAGTGTACCCTTAGATTAATAAATAGAAAATACATGTACCAGTAAACTTTTTGACAAATTTACTTTCTGATAAAAAAATTCCCACATGAAACTATTTTTTATAGGCATAGAAAGTTAGGCCAGGACGCAGTATATATTTTTTTAGTACTATAATACCAAAGATCCACATTTTCACGAGCAAATAAACACGCAATGGAGTATTTTAGTGAATTTTCGTAGAAAAAATTCCTCAATTGAGCCCCAACTAGGGTCCATAGAACAGATATCCGGGATCAGTTTCAATTTTTATATGTTAAAATACTCACACACACACACACACACACACACACACACACACACACACACACACACACACACAAATATATATATATATATATATATATATATATATATATATATATATATATATATATATATATATATATATATATATATATATATATATATATATATATATATCACACCAATAACTCAAAAAATAATGGGCCGATCTTAATCAAATTTGGTGAGTGCGTTCCTTTTGCAAGTGGCTTGGATAAATTCATTATCCAGCAAAATGAAACCACTTTTCCTGGGAAAATTTTGGATTTTCTTTCGGAATTTTTTTTATCTCTGGAAATAACAAAGCTATGGCAACCAAATTTGATACGCAGATTTATGTTAAAAAGTATACTCCGTACTAAAATTTAGATCTCTAGGTTAAAAGAAAAAAGTTCGGAACGCAGCAAGTGCGTTATGGGAGTAAATTTTTATTAAATGCTTCAAACTTAGATAACTCAATTTTCTATAAATTTAGAAATTTGAATTTTGGTATGTAGTAAGGCCTCTCCCAAGGCAACATATCCACCAAATTACAATTAAAATAGCTTTGTAATTTTCAAAAAAAAAAAAGTTTTTCGAAAAAAAACTCAACATTTTTCCGAAAAACCTCTTCCGATTTTCCTCGCTAACAAAGTCATACAAGCCATTAGTAAAAGAAAGGCACTTGCCGAGTTTAATCGAAATCGGTTCATTATTTTTTGAGTTATCGCTTGGATACATACATATTTTATATATATATATATATATATATATATATATATATATATATATATATATATATATATATATATATATATATATATATATATATATATATATATATATATATATATTGTCACGAAGTGACGTAATGGCCATTAGAAATCTAATTAGTTAACAGGGGAATAGATCCGTACCATCCGTATTTAATTTAATTTATTTTGTTATTAAAACATTCAATAAAATATAGTTTCAAGAAAACGTCGCAAGATCGAGGGAAGGGTAAGGAGTATAGCGGGTTGAGGTCGCCCAGGCGGGTCCTGCGATATGCGAAGCGAGGAGAGCAGGGACGGATGGGCTGGTCCACTGCATACCTACGCGCACCTCGTAGCGCATAGATTGAGAACCGTGCGAGAACCAGGAGATCGACTGTAACGCGCTCGACAAGTTAGTTCTTTTTCAGCAGTCGCAGGGGCCGTCACGGAGAGTAACCAGCCACCGTCCGCGTCTTGATTCTTGGTGTTGGGTTTTATTGTGTATTTCAGGCCGGCCGTGGGAGAGTATGCCGCGATTCGTTAGGTGCACCAGCTTAGTAGAGTTAGCAGCTGTGGCAAGTGGAGAACGCCGTCTTCAGCAGGCCGCTCATTTCCGCTTCGTTTGGGTAGGTCGCTGTCTCTATAGCTGTACGGTGGAGGGCCTGTATGAAAGGGGTTTTCCACGGATCGACGACTCTCTGGCGGCGAACACCTAGGCGCGCTTGGTGGCCTTCGCCAGAGGTGACGTTAAAAGTCCAGGTGTGGAAAAGATATTGAATGTTGTTGTGTTTGTTAGTGGTTTTATTTCAGAGAGACGGCCGCAAAGGAGCTTCGGATAAATAGGTCCATCGTTCGCTTCTGTCTGTATCCGCGGAGCGACCTGGGGGAGCCGGGGCTCGCGTTCCTGGGCTGGAGTCTTCCCGAGAGCGCGAGAGCATTAGCAAAGCGGCCGACTGCACGTTGATTTGAACCCGGGGGGCGGTCTAGCCACGGTCAAATCATCCCAAAGCGGTCTCCCGTGGCGCAGCTCTCGTGCTCCTGGATCTGGACGACAGCAGGGATATTTCGGGCTGCAGTAGGTCCCCACCACTCCTGGCGATCGAAACAGTCTGGCAATACCCGGTGTCCCGACCGTCCGACTGACATTATTGGGAAAACCTTGTCGTTTTCAGTCTTCGGGGGAAAAGCTTTGTTTCCGTCGGGAGGCGCAAAGGGGTCGCGTTCCTGGGCTGGAGTCTTCCCGAGAACGCGAGAGCACTAGCGAGGCGGCCGACTGCACGTTGATTTGAACCCGGGGGGCGGTCTAGCCACGGTCAAATCATCCCAAAGCGGTCTCCCGTGGCGCAGCTCTCGTGCTCCTGGATCTGGACGACAGCAGGGATATTTCGGGCTGCAGTAGGTCTCCACCATTCCTGGCGATCGAAACAGTCTGGCGATACCCGGTATCCAGACCGTCCTGAAGGCACCGTCTGGAGGCTGTGTTTTCTTTTAACTTGATAGTGAGGACTTCCTTTATTTTGTCGAGGGGAAATTTCCATCTCCCTAGGGAGACACTTCCTCCGGTCGTAGAGAGTCTGTATGACTGCAACGCATGCTTGAGGGTCCGAAATTAATTAAGTGATAGTAGAAAGTAGAACAAGCCGTGAGCTGATCTTGATATTGCACCTAGAGTTGGCTTTTTCACATATTGCATGCCTGCTTAAACCGACCACCTGTCCGTTGCCTTGCTTTGGCGATCCTGGGACGCTTCTGCCCGCTTACAAGCCGCGAGTTTACTACCCCTATTCGTGATACCGTCCGTATAACTCGCGAATATTTCAGTTTCTGCCTCTGGTCTCTAATAAATTGATTTGTTGTCAATTAAGTTAGTTTAGACGTGGGGTATACCGGGAGAATCCCTTGTGTAAATATTTCTTTGTATATATTTTGTAAATATTTCCCCACCAATACTTTGTAAATAGATTATTTGTTTTACACGGTATTTCATTTAAAGCTTCCCAACCAATCCACCCCAACGTAATACGTAACATCCTGATCTCTAATACATAGGCCATAATTAAGGAGTCCCGAGGGACTTCGCCTGAGGACTTAGGTGAACCCTGTCTCCACTGAAGTTTACCCCGGGTCCGTGTAACTGTAAATAGCAACCGAGGACAGATATATAGTCCTGAGGGAGCGCAGCGTCTTCCTTTAAACCCACGCTGCTGGCGCCTGAGCAAATCCCGTAAAAAGCCGTACTGATAAGGTTATCCCGTGGGAACCTCCCCATATCAGGGAAAGATAACCTTATCCCGATTTTACCCCTCACAATATATATATATATATATATATATATATATATATATATATATATATATATATATATATATATATATATATATATATATATATATATATATATATATATATATATATATATATATATATATATATATATATATATATATATATATAAACATATAAAAATTGAAACTGAGCCCGGATGTAGGTTCTAGGGGTCCTAGTTCGCGCTCATTTGAAAATTTTTTCGCAAAGTCTCAACATAGATACCTCTCTATTGGTGATTTTTTTAAAATGAAAATTCACTAAAATAGGGATTAAAAAAAATGGCCCCCACTGATGACCAGAGGAACACACAAAACCAAAAATATTGTATCGATAACAGAATCTAGTGTATATTACAGACAAAGATTAAGTTTTTTGGTGCAAAAAGGTCAACAACTACCAGAAAACATATTTTGAAAATGTTATAGTTTTTCTTCTAAAAACGTCAAAGTTACGATTTGAAACGTCAAAATTGGCAAACTTTAGGCAAAGAATCTGAAACGAATATGGATCATGTAGATAAAATGTGGCAAGAAATGTTTTTACAAAACGTTACGTTTCAGCTTCAATGGTCATTGTCCTTCATTTTACTAAAATATTTCCAGAAAATTCATTTTAAATAGACCCTTTCTCTGATACTTTGGCAGTAGTTTTAGTTTTAGAGTTTATAATTTGATAGTGTGTAATTTGTGGCGAATTTTCGTAGAAAAAAATTCGCTAAATTAAATTTTGAAAAGATTTCTTCAAATGAGCGCAAACTAGGCCCCCTAGAACCCAAATCCGGGTAACTTTCAGTTTTTATCTGTTTACATGTATACAGGGTGACACATTTCTACGGTAAAGCTCAACATATCCGTTCTTATAAAATATGTCAAGAAAAAAATGTATATGTTAATTATAGGGTGTCTTGAGCTGCATCTTATACAATTATGTTTACAATCACAGGGTGGACAATAAATCGTTGGTGATATACATTTTCTTTTTTTTTTTAAATCAAACACGCCTTATATTATTGCATTTTCCATCGAAATATAAGGCATGTCTATAAGAAAAAAATCGGGAGGCAGGAAGTGCGGTTTGGTAGCGATTTTTCTGTAAATGCTTCAAATTTCAATAATTCAATTAACCCAAGGTTCGTTGGCTAAGACACCGGTTTTTCGGGAACATTTAATGTTTACTTTCGAAAAATTTTTGTACATTTTTCAACAATATAGTTACTTTTGTGAAATACGATACATTGTTTCTACTATATAAATTATACTGTTAACCAAATTTGATGCCTGCTTTCATTAAAAAAGGACATATTACTTGCCATTAAACACATTTTTATTAAAATTCACCGCATCGCACTTGCTGCGCCCAGACTTTTTTATTGCCGAAAAATGACTGCCATTAAGAATTCGCAATGACAGCCTGAAATCAATACAATGAAAAGTCACGAGAGATGTGGCCATAAACTTATTTATTTCTAAATGACCAATCAGAACTTCCTTGAACAGTTTAGGAAATGTGTGATCTGCACAAAAACCAATTGAAAATATATGTTTGTTTATTAGACCGATAAAGAAAAACGTCAGGTACTACAGAATAGGGCCATGAGAATTATTTTAGGTTTTAACAGATATGCTAGAATTAAAGATATGTGGGACGCATTGGGATTTATGAGTATTAATCAGAGACTTGTGTTGTTAAATTTGATTTTTATTTACAAGATAGTGAATAAATTGTTACCGCAATATTTGTGCAACAAAATAAAATGAAATAAGACGCAGCAAGTGCGTTATGGTAGTGAATTTTCATAGAAATGATCTGGCACAAAATATTTTATTATAACTTTTTTTCTTGTAACATGGAAATCTAAATTTTGGTGTATAGTTTACTTTTTATATCGTAAACCTACCTACCAAATTTGGTTGTCATAGATTTTTTATTTTTTAAGATAAAAATTTTTTTCAAATGAAAACTCAAAATTTTTTCGGAAAACCTCGTCCGATTTTTCTGGTTAACGAACTTGTCAAAGCCATTTACAAAAGGAAGGTACATGCCAAATTATATCAAAATCTGCCCATTATTCTTTGAGATAAAAATTTTTTTCAAATGAAAAGTCAAATTTTTCCCGGAAAACCTCGTCCGATTTTCCTGAATAACAAACTTGTCAAAGCCATTTACAAAAGGAAGGTACATGCCAAATTTTATTAAAATCGGCTCATTACTTTTTGAGAAAAGAATTTTTTTCGAATGAAAACTCAAAATTTTCCCGGAAAACCTCATCCGATTTTCCTAACTAACGAACTTGTCAAAGCCATTTACAAAAGGAAGGTACATGCCAAATTTCATTAAAATCGACTTATTACTTTTTGAGATAATAATTTTTTTTCGAATGAAAACTCAAAATTTTCCCGGAAAACCTCATCCGATTTTCCTGACTAACGAACTTATCCAAGCCATTTACAAAAGAAAGGTACGTGCCAAATTTTATCAAAATCGGCCTATTATTTTTTGAGTTATCGGTGTGATACATATATGATATATATATATATATATATATATATATATATATATATATATATATATATATATATATATATATATATATATATATATATATATATATATATATATATATATATATATATATATATATATATATATATATATAAACATATAAAAATTGAAACTGACCCCGGATATGGGTTCTAGGGGTCCTAGATCGCGCTCATTTGCAATAATTTTTTCAAAATTCAAAAGTCGGGATCTCCCCATTAGTGAATTTTTTCTACGAAAATTCACTAAAAAGTGTAAATAATGTACATAGTTATAATACAAGAAATGTTAAGAACATTTATGTAAATAAGGCTAGGAAACAAAGAACAGAAAATTAATTTTTTTATAAGGGCTTAAATATTTATAAGTTACCAATAAATGCAACGAAAAGTAGAAATTTGCAGGTATTTAGAAGAGAAATAGTAGTTTATATTAAAGAAAATTTTTATTAAGGCAAAGAGTATGTAAAGCATATTTTAAAATTGAACATAGTTTAAGGTTTGACGTAGTGATAAGAATATTTGTATAGCTTGGTTGCTAATAAAGATTATTATTATTATTATTATTATTATTATTATTATTATTATTATTATTATTATTATTATTATTATTATTATTATTATTATTACTATTATTATTATTATTATTATTATTATTATTATTATTATTATTATTATTATTATTATTATTATTATTATTATTATTATTATTATTATTATTATTATTATTATTATTATTATTATTATTATTATTCTTATTATTATTATTATTATTATTATTATTATTATTATTATTATTATTAGCTGAAGGCATACAATCATATTTCACAAGTATCTGCCAAATTGTTGATAAAAAGTGAGAGTTTCAACTCACGCAAAAAGGCTTCCATAACATATCTAAATGTACAAGTCACATCACCAACAGATACTAAATTACACATCAATTAAAGAGAACGTTTATCCAACCAATAATAATATATTTGACCAACATGATACAAAATATATACACAAAGAATGTATGGCATGTCTAGAAAAGAACAGTTATATTATATATATATATATATATATATATATATATATATATATATATATATATATATATATATATATATATATATATATATATATATATATATATATAGTATTTTAAATTTCTATGCTTCAAATCTCTCAAAATGTGTTTGAGGGATATAACTCTCTTTTTAGACCTTTTCAGTTTCTGTGTCAGCACCTGAATTTTCTTTGTTTTCGCCTCACTTTTTTTCTTTTCTTGAAATAGTTGTTTCTTTAGTTTTTTCTTTCTTGGTATATCATCTGGGACTTGGTGTGATGTCAAAGTCTCATGCACTGGAGTGGTTACAGAAGTAGATGGTCCAGCAGTATCTTGTGGATTCTTGTTTCTCTGTAACAGATGATATGGTGATGAGAGTTAATTTTATCCTATTTGGAGTTTCTACGATATCAACAAGGATGATGAGAACCCCAAAATTGTAATAATATTTTCTTAATTTCAATACAGCGACATTATACATAAGCTTGCTATTTTCAAAACGTGAATAGGAAATAGGAGCTCGTCTTCAACATGTATATATTCAAATTTTTGACTACAGAATATGACTAGTTTAGACTACAGCACGATACTAACAACAATGTCCACATATAAAGTTTTTACGTTTTTGTAATGTGTTTTCCATTATAACTAACGCAGTAATTCAGACCACTTCACATTGTCGAGGGAATAATGCAAATGAGTTGTCCTGTCGCCCATCAAGCTGGATATTTGGAAAATACAGGGTTTTTCGCGTAAGAGGCGACACAGAGCAGGGGTATGCAGACGAACCTAAAATATAATGCTTTAACGCAACTTACCCCTATACTAAGTTGCACCTCTGAGAAGTTATAGGCCTTCAAAGGGGGGTTTCAAAGTTCGAAAAAAATCAATATCTCAGTAATACTTCCACTTAGAAAAGCCAAATTCTGTACACATTCTAAGTGTATCAGGAGTATTTATAGATGGTAAGTAGAGTTCAATTGAAGCATCTTAAAGGGTTGCATAGGGGCAATGCACCCTTAAAATGTGACAGACTTTTTTAACCTTTTGGCGGATTTGAAAAACTATTATTCCATTTTATGCGGAATTTAATTTTAAAACTTTTTTTACTCCTGCTATTTTTCAAAAAACGTCGTTTTCAAGAAAAGCCAAAAATCATCAAAAATTCAATAGTTGCCTATGAAATTATACGTGAAACTTGACAACCAGCAAAAAAATGTGAATAACAATAATTAATTAGGAAAACAAACAAGTTAAATAGGAGAAATAAAAGATTTGCTACTGATACGTTATAGAAATTGTTAAAATGATCACAGTTTTCTCTAAAGAATAAATTTATTCTTCATTGAAAATTGAAGTCTACTCTTTCCAATAACTGCTCATTATTTCATGTAAAAATACATTTGTTCGTAATACGATTCCACAATTCTTCTCGGAACGCAACTGGCGAAGATTAGACAAATTCCTTATCGTTCCCCAAACAACGTAGACACATTTTTTGAGGTCTGTTGATCGTGTGGGGCAAACTTGTGGGCATTTATGGCCTCGTCCAATACATTTATTTTAATACTGGTAGTTTAAAAATCGTCTGACAATATTACTACAATGAGGCGGTGCTCCATCAGACATAAACCAATATTCCAGTCTGAGTTTTAGCGGCAAGTAAATCTGTAAGTGTTTTGGAGAAATTCCAAATAACTTTCGCCATTTAATCGATTCGATAAAATAGCTGAACCAATTAGATACCAATCAATAATACAGATCCAGTCATTTATTCCAAACTCGTGTTGGAAATGTCGAGAAGTACAAAATGAAGGTTCACGTTACAATACTCATGATAGTTAGGTAAATTTGTAATAGCTATGTGGGTAAAACAAGCCTCGTCAGCAAATTTTTTTTTCTGAAAATTAATGTCTTGACATAAAACAAACTGACATTAAGTAACTCGTAAGTAGATTACGCCTAAGAACTTGGTGTACAGAAGTTTGCGATATACCAGATTGTCGAGATACATTTTTAATACAAATATGTCGTTCATCTTAAATTGTGTTCAAAATATGTGCTTCGCCTTGTGCCCTGATTTCAATAGCACGTTTTTTTTGTTCCCTCAGGGCTCGTCCGCGGCCTTGCTGCCCCGATAGCACTGCAACCTTTGGTTGATTGTGCATACCCTTAGTCTTACTCCACCCATTCCAAAATCACTGTGCCTTGAACTAGTCTGCACAGCGATTGGTAGGGTGAAGTTTTATATTGCTCTGTCTCCGGTCTAGACTGACAGTGGATCAGTTGTCTTTTGCGGTCCAGAGTTTTACACTCGCACAAGATGTGCTGAGCTGATTCCTCCCCCTCGCCGCACAGTCTGCATGCGAGGTCCCCTTCGAACCGCCCCATTTTATGCAGGTGTTTCTTGACGGCCATGTGTCCCATCAAGAGACCTGTTGTGTTTCTGAGCTGTCCTCTAAGATTTAGCAGCTCCACAGCTCTCTTTGAACTGGATCCGTCAATTATTGACTTCCCATGTTTGAGCCCTGGACAGTCCGCCCAGTACACCTTGTGTTGGTTTCTGACCCAGGACTTAATGGCTCCCCTGGCAGTGCTCTTTGTCACGCCCAGAGCCGGTTCTGGTCCCATAAATGGTTCTGCTGACCCTCTCTTCGCGAGACTGTCAGCTTCTTCATTGCCTTTGACCCCCGAGTGACCCGGCACCCAGATGAGGGTCACCTCATTCTGCCCAGCCAGGTCGCTCGTCTCGTCTGGGCACTCACTCACCAGCCAGGAATTTACCCGTGGGCTACTTAGTGCCTTAAGGGCTGCCTGGCTGTCTGTGGCTATGAGGATCCGCTTGTTGGTGTAGCCCCTCCTCTTGTTCTCCCGCACACAGTGCAGGATGGCGTACATCTCGGCCTGAAACACCGTTGCATGGGCTCCGAGGGAAATACTATGACTTACCCTCGGTCCTTCCGAGTAAACACCTGCCCCCGTCCCACGCTCCCCGCCAGATCCGTCCGTGAACCAGACGAGCGCGTCCCGTGGTATGCCCGGCGTCTCCTCCCGCCATGCCTCGCGATCAGGGATTTCCACTGTAAAGTTGTTTTCCCTGCACATTCGCGGGCTCGCGAAGTCTGACCTCATTTCAAGCATGGGCTCCTTGACGATCTCCTGAATTTTGCAGTGGCCCCTGAAGCCTGGGTTGATCTTCAGTCTACCATTGCAGGCTAGTCTGTATAGTCCTAGCCTGGCCTCTCCCATAATAACTAAGTGTAGGGGGGGTAGATCCAGCAACACCTCCATGGCGGCTGTTGGGGTTGAAGACATGGCCCCTGTGATGCCTAGGCAAGCCATCCTTTGGATCTTGCCTAGTTTTTGTTTGGCACTGGATTGTGTCACCTTAGGCCACCAGACCAGTGCCGCATATGTTAACGATGGTCTGACCACCCTTGTGTACAGCCAGTGGGCCATACTAGGTCTTAGTCCCCACGTTTTTCCATATAGCCGCCTAGTGACGGCTAAGGTCATGACTGCCTTACGCAGTATTTTTCCAATGTGGCCATTCCAGGTTAGCTTAGAGTCCAATACGACCCCAAGATATTTTACCTCCCTGGCCATTGGAACGCTCCTACCGTATAGAGTGAGAGTTCTGTGGCTTTCACACTTCCTCCTCCTCGTAAACGGCACGACGGTTGCTTTCTCGGGGCTCACCCCGAGCCCTTGATCAACCGTCCACCCTTCCACCACTTTCAGTGCAGTCTGCATACGCTCCCACACTGCCTGTGTGACCTTTCCTCGGACTATGATGACAATGTCGTCCGCATAGCCCTGTACCTCATACCCCCCTCCCGAGAGCCTCCCCAGCAGGCCGTCCACGACTAGACGCCAGAGCAACGGAGACAGAACGTTCCCCTGCGGACACCCCGCCGCGACCCCCGCCAGCAGAGTCCCTCCCGCGAGTGAGGTGAACACCGCCCTGTCCCTGAGCATGGGACCGATCCACCTGCAGCAGGTCTCCTCTATTCCACGCTCCCGGGCAGCTGCCAGAACCGATCCGAACGAGGTGTTGCTAAAGGCCCCCTCTATGTCTAGGAAGGCCCCCAGCGCCACCTCCTTGTTCTCCAGCGTATTCTCCAGTTTCAGCACCAGTTGGTGCAGTGCTGTTTCTGTTGAGAATCCTGCTCTGTATGCATATTGTCCGCAGTGTAGAGGATATGCTTCCAGTACACCGCCCCTAATGTGCCGGTCGAGCAGTTTTTCCACTGTTTTCAGCAAGAAGGACATGAGACTTATTGGCCTCAGGGACTTTTCCTGGTCTGTTGGACGCCCAGGTTTAGGAATAAATACAACCCTGGCCAGTCTCCATGCCCTCGGAATATACCCCAGAGCCAGGCTGGCCCTCATAATGAGGGTAAGCACCGGCGCCAGTATATCTATCCCCTGTTGGAGCATGATGGGCATTATTCCATCAAATCCCGGCGATTTGTATGGCTTAAAGCTGTTAATGGCCCATCTGATTTTGCTCCAGGTAACCACCTCTTTAGCGACTGTCCAGTCTACTCTAGATGCCCGCCTATAAGGCGCCTCTATTTCTGAGTGTTCCCAGTCCGGAGGTGATTGGTTTATTATGTTACAGCCGGGGAAGTGCGCCTGGAGTAAAATTTCCATAGTTTCCTCCCCCGAGATTGTAAAGCATCCCGTGGGTGTTCTAAGGGAGCCTATGTTAGTCTGAGGGCCCTTAGACAGGATCTTGTGTAGTCGAGCACTCTCGGACGTGTTTTCCACTTCTTCGCAGTGCCTCCTCCACGACTCCTTCTTGGCGTCCCTCAGTCTTTTGTTATAGGTCGATAGGGCCTGTCTATATTCATCCCATGCTCCCGACCTTTTGGCCGCGTTAAACAGCTTACGAACCTGCGTCCTCCTTTGCCTGAGGTCCTCGTTCCACCACGGGACGTTCCTGGTGGACACCCTCATTTTCAGGGGGCAGTTGGCGTTATAGGCCGAGGTAATTGCGTCTCGCAATTGGACTGCTGCAATCTCGAGGACTATTGAATTTTTTATGGTACTCTTAACCCCCCGCAGTTCCACAGCTAGGTCTGCCCTGTAGGCTTCCCAGTCCGCCTTGCGGGGGTCCCGGTACCATACCGTTTCTCTTTCGACTTTGGCGATTTCAAACCGGATGTATCTGTGGTCTGAGCTACTCACTTCCCCAGACACAGCCCAGCTTTTAACAAAGTCACCCAGAAACTGGGTGGAAACTATTAGATCTAAAACTTCCTCACGCCGTGTTGTGACGAAGGTCGGTTTATTACCTCTATTCAATATGTCTAAATTAAATTTCATAAAGAATTGTAAAAGTGCCTCACCCCTAGAGTTTGTGTCCGAGCTACCCCACAACTCATGGTGCGCATTCGCATCCATGCCGATGATGGTCTGCCATCCACCTGCTCTGCTACCCACCATCAGCTGCTCCAATTCGTTGGGTGGAGGAGGGTCCGTGCTGTCCCCTGGCAGATAGGCTGACGCGACAGTAATGTCCCTCAGCCCATCCGCTCCTCCACATCGGATTTTGATCGTTGCCAGGTCCCTGGAACAGAAATTCATTAGAGGGAGAAACTCTATCCCTTCCCTGACAAAAATGCAGGCCCTCGGGTTCTCGCTGGATCTGCTGTAGATGAGCTTTCCGGTAGCTCCGCCGAGTCCCTTGATCTCTCCTTTATAGGAGTACGGTTTCTGGATGAGGGCCACATCCGTGTTCCTCAGAGCCATTAGTAGTCCGACCGTGGCTGCCCTACTGTGTTGGAGGTTGACCTGAAGGAACCTAAGTCCCATTAACCCTTAGTTGCTTCCCCAGTGGGCGGAAGCTAACCCTTCCCATGCCCCAGAATGCCTTGAAGGAGGTTCCTTCAAGGGCTCTGTAAGATATCGGGTCGTTCGAGAAGGCGAGCGTCTGTCCTTTCTCATCTGCCTTCCTGCTTAGAACCGACCAGTGTTGCGTCCCCAGTTCAGGGTTCTGGATCTTAAGTCTGCTGATCATCGTCTCCTGCGGGGCGGTGTCAGGGATCCGTACGAGGACCTTGCGTCTCTTTGGGAGTTCCTTGGGCTCGACGGCTGTCAAGTCCGCCCCCTCCCAAATCTGACCGAGGCCCCCGATCGTTTTCCACAGCCAGTCCCGCGACTGCGGGCCGGCACAGGTTATCCAGAGATTGCCCCCCGTCAGGCGCGTCCGGTGGAACTGAGGCGGGCTCTCCCCTTCCTGAAAAGAGTCCACTGCAGCTACCACCGCAGCCTGGATCAGGTCCGCCTTCCCCTGGTCTAGCGTGACCTCAGGATGGCGTCTGTCAATCACCGCCATCCCGAGGCCCTCCGGAGCCTCCCTATAAGAGCCAGTCTGCGCCGGTGTTCCGGCCTTGGTTCCTTTGGGAGGTCTGTCTGTAGTAGGCGTGCTAGAGCCAGAGCGCGGCGTCTTCCGGCTCGCACTCTCCGCTTGCGCCTTTACAGGCACCCTGGCCCTTTTGGAACGTCTGCCTGTAGTGGGCGTGCTAGAGTTCGAGCGCGTCCTCTTCTGACCCGCACTCCCCTCTTGCGCCTTTACAGGTTTCTCGACCGTCCACGTCCCGGCCGCCATTTTTTGCGCTCTCCGGAACTTCTTTCTTTGCGCCCCGGAAAGACGCTTGGACTGCCGGGGCAGTCCCTCTACTCTAACAGTAGAGTCCTCACTGGTGGAGGGGCCCCCGGAGTCCGCGGAGCTCGCCGCCCTCCGGTGGGACCCAGCCTCCAGCTTGGGTGTCGGGGACAGGTCTCTGGCCGAAGCTACCCCCTGATCCCCCATATCTACGCCGGTCGTGGGACCTCCAGAGTCCGCTGCCGCCCCCTGGCTCGTCTCCGTTTCCGGGATAGACTCAAGGCACAAGTCTGTAGCCGGAGCCACTCCTCGAGCCTCATTGGTTTTGGTTTTGTATGTGTTTATTATCTTCATGTTGTTCCCACGAGAATGGGGGAAATACTGTCCACACCATCAGAACCCCCTGTGTGGTGCAAGGCGGGTTACTCTGGAGGGTTGCCTGGTACTCCAGAGGTTCCGTTCACGACACCATCGCCCTGGTGCCATCCATCCATAGGCACGGGTCACGTGACACCGTAGATTGGGGGAGTTTAGTTCGACCTCCTTGTCTAGATCCGTCATGGTTAGTTATTAGCAGGGTCACCTCGTGCAGGATGCGGATTTTTACCGCGCATGACGGTCTTGGGGAAAGCTTCATCGAGAGTTTATGTTGTTATTTCCACCTCTTTAGCATGCCCCCTGGAGTCCTTTGGCCCGCGACTCCTTAACCCCAATAGCACGTTTACGAGTGCTACTGTTAAACTTGCCTGTTTCTCGAGCTCGTCTTTCAACATTGGAAAACGTTCCCCTACATGCCCCTGTTCTGTGTCAGTTCTTATGTGAAACACGTACAGTACGAAGCTAATGAGCAACATATTTGTGACAAGCACTTCTTTCTATTATAAAAAGATCATGAAACACATTAAACAAACTTTAAAATATATGTTACCTTCTTCGGTCTGACTGGCTGTAAATATTGTGGCAGTTCTGTAAATATTGTAGGTACTGCTTCATCTAGTAAACGCATTTGTCCACTAATATGGTAGAACTAGTCCACTATAAAATGTTTTGAACACAGTCTACTGTTTTCTTAAGGTTTCCAATCTTCTGTACGTTTCATGTTGCGATTGCGGATCCTTGAGAGGAAATCTGAAATCATGAAAATTGAATGGAATAACATATATGTTTTTGATAATGATTGAGAAACTAGAACTAGTTCAGAAGTTTTCACATCTGGGAAATTAGTTATGAGATAAAAGTTCTCTTCTATGGTGAACATGTACTTTGGAGCTCAGATAATGAAAATGTTGATAAATATCATAAAAGAATAAGTTCTTTGATGTGTACATACATTTTATTCCAATGAATGGAGCTACGTTCATCTTTCGGGAAATCAAGTAAAAATCCAGAAGTAATAAGAATGCAGATTTCTTTGCTCATTTTCGTAATTCACGTCTCAACATGCCAGTGCGTGCCTGCATGGACATTTTCAGGAGAATTGAACAGCCCCAGAGAAATGTGTGATGCACGCCATTGTTAAGACAATCACCTGTTCAACACATGCCAATGTAAAAAATGGTAATTATGAATGAACATATCGTGGAAATTCCTGAGAAATAGTAAAATTCCTTGATATATATTTATTGCAACTTTATACTGAGAACACACAGTCATTAGTTACCTCAATCGAGAAATATGCTGTAAATAATTCAATGTGTCCCAAGTAGCAATTAATTAACTTACCTGTGAAGTAAAATTCCGGATCTTTCTTGTTACTTTAATTCTTACAACCATAAGCCGCACACACAACCATTTTAGTTTGATTTAAATATTGGAAGGTTTCATTCACGTTTCACTCAAAAAACACAAATCATTCAAAACTGTTTACATCCCAAAAAATGGCCGACGTTCAATTTTGCGTAACACTTTTCTATCCACTACATAAATGAACGTTACTCGTCTACTCTCTAAAATGTCATTGCATTCAACTAGTCTACTTTTCAAAATCCGTATTAAATAAGTGGGTGTATGGAGGGTTGCAAACATTTAGGCGGTGTCGCTCATATCTGCTGGACCGTTAACACCGATATCGCCGTGTTGTTGGCTGGACTTGTGGTACTTGGTATGTATCGTTCACCACAAGGAAGTTTGGAATGCTTTCTCCGAGGTTTGGAACACGTGCTTCACTTTCTGGAGGTAGAATATCCTAGTAAGATGGTTTGTTTCGCAGGGAATTTTAACACAAACACGTTAAAATAAACCAAACCAAAGAGTAGTTTTATTAATTTATTAAACAGCACTGGTTTCCATTGTGCGATGAGAGTACCATTTCGTGCATCTACAAGTAGTGAAAGCTGTATTGTCAATTGACAATATATGTGTAAAGAGGTTGTTGGAGGTGTCCAAAGAGGTTGTAAATTTTAGAGGGAACAAAGTCGAGTTTGCAGCCTGTCGATTTCCTACTCTAGTCACCCTCCAATAACAAACAAAATTTTGAATAATACGCTAATCTGTTTTGTTTTGATTCTTCCCCCAGTCCCCTCTTGAAATTGTTGTCAGCTATCAGCTGTCAACAAGTGTTGGAAGTGTTTGTTGAATTGCGATTAGAGGTTATCTTGTGTGTTTTGCCGTTTTAGTGAATTTTCGTAGAAAAAATTCACTAATGGGGAGATCCCGACTTTTGAATTTTGAAATTTTTTTGCAAATGAGCGCGAACTAGGACCCCTAGAACCCATATCAGGGGTCAGTTTCAATTTTTATATGTTTATATATATATATATATATATATATATATATATATATATATATATATATATATATATATATATATATATATATATATATATATATATATATATATATATATCACACTGATCATTCAAAAAATAATGGGTCGATTTTAATAAAATTTGGCATGTACCTTTCTTTTTGTAAATGGCAGGAAATAGTCAGGAAAATCAGACGAGGTTTTCCGGGAAAACTTTGAGTTTTCATTCGAAAAAAATTCTTATCTCAAAAAGTAATTAAGCCGATTTTAATAAAATTTGGCATGTACCTTGCTTTTGTAAATGGCTTTGACAAGTTTGTTAGTCAGGAAAATCGTACGTGGTTTTCCGGGAAAATTTTCTGTTTTCATTTGAAAAAATTTTTATCTCAAAGAAAAATGGGCCGATTTTGATAAAATTTGGCACGTACCTTCCTTTTGTAAATGGCTTTGATAAGTTCGTTAATCAGAAAAATCGGACGAGGTTTTCTGGGAAAAATTTGAGTTTTCATTTGAAAATTTTTTTTTCAAAAAAAAATAAAAAATCTATGATAACCAAATTTGGTAGGTAGGTTTACGATATAAAAAGTAAACTATACACCAAAATTTATATTTCTATGTTATAAGTAAAAAAAGTTATAATAAAATATTTTGTGCCAAATCATTTGTATGAAAATTCACTACCATAACGCACTTGCTGCGTCCAGGCTTTTTAGTAGTGTTTTAAGAGTGTAAAAGTTAAAAAATGCCAAGGTGTATTGTGAAGAACTGTATGTACAATAAAAGTGCCAATTATGAAAAGGATAAAGCAACTGTGTATTTATTTCGGTAAGTTGCTTACATGTCCTCTGTTTCCTTGTTTGGTCCCAAATTGTTTATTGGTTTTCACAGGTCCGTATTTACACATTATAGTATTGCTTTTGTTAAATCTTTAGCATTTATTATTGTCAATTGTTTCTATATAAAATAAAATCTTAATAAGGCATTCTGGTAATCCTTAACATTAATACTACAAGACTGCGCATATTTGGGCGTGTCCTATTCCAGAATCGAGAATTATATTAGATCATATAAAATAATTTTTATTCACTAAGTAAAATACTATTGTACTTTGAAGCATAACACTTCATGAGTTAACAATATAGTCGGATTTGTGTACTTTGAAACATGACCCTTATTTTATGATGTTTCTATTGATTTGTGTTTTTTTTAAAATGTTTGCCTGTTTCCATGACTATGGCCAATTAGCGACGCCAACAGTTCCACCTTACCATTTTGTTCATTTGACCTAATCCCTTCCATTCTATAAGGAGCATACGGATATTTAACGTGTCAAACATCGCATAGCACACGGGATCGACGTCATTACGCCCGCCACCAAATAACATTAAACTTGCTAACACTTCATGAATATATAATATAATTGGTTTTGTGTACTTTGAGATATCACCCTTATTCTACGATGTTTCTATTGATTTGGTTGTATATTTCTTTTAATGTAGGCCTGTTTCCACGACTATGGCCAATCAGCGACTCTAGCAGTTCCAGCGTACCATTTCGTACATTTTACATCATCCCTTCCATTCTATAAGGAGCATACGGATATTTAACGTGTTAAACATCGCATAGTACACGGGATCGGCGTCATTACGCCCGCCACCAAATAACATTAAACTTGCTAACCCTTCATGAATATATAATATAATAGGTTTTCTGTACTGTGAAATGTAACCCTTATTGTACGATGTTTCTATTGCTTTGTATATTCCTTTTAATGTCGGCCTGTTTCCACGACTATGGCCACTCAGCGACGCCAGCAGTTTCAGCGTACCATTTCGTACATCTCACCTAATCCTATAAGGAGCCCAACTAGCAATTTGATGTTTTATTATAGTCATAAGAACGTTTATAAAACATTTTTTATAAAACATTACTGTTGCTATAAACGTTTTGGTAACGTTTATACAATGCTTATAAATGCAAAATGAGCGCAGTTTTATACAACACATTAGTTATTTAGTTTATTTTATAAGGGATGTGTAAGGTATAGAATAA
The DNA here is from genome assembly GCA_964006375.1 of Tillus elongatus. Taxonomy (NCBI): domain Eukaryota; kingdom Metazoa; phylum Arthropoda; class Insecta; order Coleoptera; family Cleridae; genus Tillus; species Tillus elongatus. The sequence continues at coordinate 69,926,262 of OZ023269.1, read as the reverse complement.
TTTTATAAATGTTTACCGAGCTGTAAAAGAATATGATACTGCAGAGTTTTGTGGCCAATGGACGTAATGTCCGAAGCCAATTCCTTCCACACACAAAAGAATATGATATACAATACTTATGAAACAGTTGTATAAGGAACCATAATAAAACTAAAAATCATTTACCAGTTATAGAGCCTTAATAGAGTTACTATAAAACATGTTTTATTAGAATTTCTTTATAGTTTACTTTGCAACTTTTTGTTGCATGCTGCAATACCCATACGAGTGATATATTTTTTAATATATATATATATATATATATATATATATATATATATATATATATATATATATATATATATATATATATATCGCAGACTCATGGAGGGTTCTATCTCCTTGTACAATTCAAGCCCACCAAATTACAGTCTTGCTTTCTTTCTCATAAGAGATACACCAGCCCTAGACCCATCACAATAAACAACCAAGTTATTCAAAGTAATGAGTCCTTTTCACTTGTTGGCATTTCTGTGGATCGAAATCTCAATTGGCACCAACATGTCACATCAATTGCCGAAGCGGCTGCTAAGAAATTAGGTTTCCTGTTCCGGGTTCGCAAATATTTTCACCAGCTAACCTCTATACCTTATATACTTTACAAATAAGACCAAACCTCGAATACTGCTCCCACATCTGGGGTGCTGCTGCCGCTTCTACACTCGCTATCCTGGACTCCATTCAGAAGAGAGCTATACGTCTCATCGGTGACCCTACACCGACCCAAAGGCTACCATCCCTTGCCCACCGACGTGCCGTTGGTGACCTCTCTCTCTCTCTTTTATAGATATCTGTACGGGCACTGCGCAGAGGAGCTTTTTTCCATAGTTCCTCCACCTGATGCCCCCAACAGATCTATCTATCTATCTAGCGAATGCACCCTTTTATTGTCCAGGTCACCAGACATAGAATATCTTGTTATGCCCGCTCTTTTGTCCCTAGGACTTCCAAATTGCCGGCACATGTTTTTCCTTCTCCCCCGAACCTCCAAACCTTCAAGTCCAGAGTTAACAAGTTGTCTCTTTCCTCCTTGTCAACACCCACGGTACGATAGTATTTAGGCTGTAAGCCCTTGTGGTGTGTTGTTGAAATAAAATAAAAACTGTTTTTGTTAGAACTATTTTATCCTAAAATAGTTATCTAATATTATGGAAGTAATACAAGTACTAAAATATGATGGCGTAAGCAATGTTAATAAGGTGTGCCAATTGGACTAAAAAAGTATCCTTTTGGCTACCAGCAAGATAGATTTCAACTGCGAAGAAAAGTTGTCTGTGCAAAATATGCCACATATAGGACAAAATTTTGAAGGGCCGTCAAAATAATGAATATTTCTTTAAGTTGTAAAAATCAACTTGAAATTAAATTATTCGTTTTTTCATTTTATTGGCCTAAACTCATTCTGTTACACATTTCATATGTATTATATTCAAAATATATTGAGAAAATTGTTAGATCACAAATATTTCTATATTTATTAATTGATTTTTATTTTTCGTTCAAAATAGCCAGCAAATAAGTACCTAAAACATGGCGTCCGCTTTATAAATCACTAATCACGACTGCAACCATTACAGAACTATTTTATCTCTTAAGGCACTATTATAAAACAGACAATATATTAAAACCTATAATATGAACAGAGACGTATTAAAAAAAACAAAGTAGGCTTGGCAATGATTTTATTGTCAATTTTAAAGTTCGGCTTTTACAGCAAAAGTAGACTAGCCCCGCCGATATTTGCCAAGTTAAAATGGTACACATATTCAAAAACACCGAACCGTTAACATTTTTAAATGTATGCTTTTCATTATTATTATATTTTTTCCCCGCATTATCACAAGGGATCAAAAGGGTTTTAGGATTTTAGGATTTTGATATTTTCATTTTATTATAATATCCTGCAGTTAATAACAAAGCCAATTTTTTCACTTTGATTAATTTTAAATCAGAAAATAATTTCGGATATTACTTCGCACATGCATTCATCATTTACAGTTTCTTTAATGTTTTGTAATTTTTTGGTTATTTTGGAAACTAACTACCAAGTTATTCGTTTTTATAGGTGCAATATTATCTAGCATAGCTTAAAAAAGGAGCGATTAGGTGTAGAAATAGATAGTCTCTGACAAGAATTTTACTACCATTCTTACATTTTGCTGTTGTGTCTGATTTCCAGTAAGCGGTTGAAGTAACTTTGACTATTGTACAGAATTTGCAATATACACATGTTGTTTAACATGGTTCACACTAAAACAGCATATCAATTTCCCTGACTTTTCCCTGATATGCCAAAATCTTTTTCCCTGACTTTGATCTTCCACAATTTACCCCCAACATGTGTAACACACTACCACAGAATACAGTAGGTTTTCGCGTCATGGCGGAAAACACACTTCCCCATTTCAAAAAGAAAGCGACCAATTAACACAAAATTAAAAAACACAATTATTGTGCTTTTGGGGAAAAAGAAATAATTTAATGAATGGTTCAGAATTGCACAAAAAGCAAAGACGTTGTTTAAAATATTTATCGTAAAAGCAAATAATTTTATCCTGACGGGGACAAAAATTCCCTGACTCTTGGTCAATTTTCACAATTTTTCCCTGATTTCCCTGACAAAATTTTTTCTTATACAAATTCCCTGACTTTTCACGGTTTTCCAAATGAGTGGGAGCCCTGTTTAAGGTGGGGTCTTACCCTTTCAAATACCGTAAGTAATACAACTACTATACGATATGATATAGGTAACCCTGCTATGCACAGGGACCAGGGAACACGAAAAAATGATTTAATTCTTTCCTTGTAAATATGTAAGATAATTGGATTTTTCTGTTGAAAGTCCCATTTTCTCCAATTGTGCTCACTTTTAAAACAAAAGGTTAGGAATCAAAAAGTTTCTATACCTTGATTTCATGCAATTGATGTAATTACAACATCAACATTTCACCTTGTAGCGAACTTTTTTACATAAAGCACTGAATTCAATTACTTCGTTTGTATATAATTTCTTTTTTACCTTCATATCATATACTTAAGCACAAGGCAAACTGTTATTAAGTATTATTACCATTGGGTGCATTCACACTTAAAAAAAGTTAAAAAGAGTTGAGAGCGCCTGGTAGTATTTTTACCACATAAATTACTTTGACTGTGTACCCACAAAAATTTGTGAAATCCATTTCTAAATCTAATAAACAACAGTTTCCTAATCTCGTTACCACGTTAGTTGCATGTTTAGAGGAAGACGAGAGACAATACGTTCAACTGTCAAACTCCATTAAAAACTTCACAGGAAGTCATGCACGTGGCTCTGCGAAAGCAGTATATATATATATATATATATATATATATATATATATATATATATATATATATATATATATATATATATATATATATATATATATATATATATATATTGAAATATCCTGGTATATTAGCATATTATTTTCTTTCGGACCCGTCAGCAATTAGTCATTTTATTGGCTTTTTAATGTTTATTAAATAACTCTCATACGACAAGTGAAATGCCAGATAAGGATTGTATTTTTGTGTTTGTTATGCCCTGTATACAATTAATATTAGGTAACAGTAAAAACGATGCATAAGGAAGGTTTCTCATTTAAGCCGATAAGAACGAACCACGTTAAAAAAACTTTTACACGCTGTGCAGGCAAAGGTCAAGATATAGGTCGCACATTGAGATCACTTGTCACAAATTATAGTCCTTGAAAGGCAATGAAGAGCTCAGTTGAAGCATTTTTAAAAGGTTTTTGTCATTAGAAGATGACTAATTATAAGTGTGTCTAGTTTCATGTATGGGAACGTATTAGATTTTACTTAAAAGAGGGTATACTAAAATATAGTCAGAGAGTTTTTTATAAAAGACTAGAGTGACATGCTGCAGATCACGTAGGCACTAATAAAGTCGATAATTATGTACATAGCCGGTATATTTTAAACCCTAGTGACCAGGCCTGGAAATTCGTTGTTCTCACGTTTGGGCGGAGCGACTTCATATAAAACTACGTACGATTGGGACATAGGGGAAGATTTTTCATCGATATCTTAGAGTTGTCTCTTCTGCAAAGCTGTCTTCGAATTTAAGCAGACTTGTAGACTGTCTGCTGGGAAATTCTGTGGTCATTAGGCACAGCATATTATCGCAATGATCGATTCTGGCAGATTTATGCTGTGTTGAACACTGTGGGTTTTCTATAACCGCGTCTGAAGTCAGCTGATCATAGTGCGGAAATTCTATAGGTCTTTTCCATAGCGTACTCGCGGAGAAAGCCTATGGTAAACACTAGCGCCATGAATAAAATTCGAGCGAGAGTGTCGAAGTAGGGGACCTCTGCTGGTATTGTTAACGCGAATCGCACTACACCCCCCGCACATAGACGAGACCCAGGAGTCGAGCCGCCGTCCCCGCTTGGAGGCCCTGTCGCAGCCTGTTGGGACCAGATGTAACAGCAAACGGTGAGTGTACCTTTAAAATGACATATGCTATCGGTGTCCCTAAATTGTTTGCCTAATTTAATATATGTAAACGGAAACTTGAACCCTGTAAGTTTATTTGCCTGCATATTATTTAAATAAATTTATTTGTGCATTAAATGTTGCCAAGTTTGTTATATTTAATATAAACTTGAAATCTTGAAGTCTGGAATTTTAGTTTGTTTGCATATAGTGTGGAAGAAATACTCGAGCATTGAAATGTTGCCAAATTTAATATATTTAACCTAAACTTGAAACCTAGTATTTTTGTTGGTTGTATATTATATGTAGAAATTATTTGTGCATTTAAATTGTATAAATTAAACTGAAACTTGAAATCTGGACTGTTATCTGCTTGTACAGTATGTAGAAAAATTATTTGTGCGTTCAGATGTTGCCAAATTTAACATATTCAGACTAAAACTTAAAGTCTGGAATTTTGATTTGTTTGCATATAGCATAGAGGAATTACTCGGGCATTGAGACGTTGCCAAATTTAATATATTTAAACTAAACTAGAAATTTGGAAACTTATTTGTTTACATTATGTCGATAAATTATTTGTGCCGGTAAATGTCACAAAATCTGATATATTCAAACTGAAACTTGAAGCCTGCAATTTACTTTGTTTGTATGTCATTCAGATAAATTACTTCCGCATCTGAAGAGTTGCCAAATTTCCTGATAGGTAAACTGAAACTTGAAATCAGAAACGTTACTAGCTCATGCCGTATTTAATGAAATTACTTTGCATTTGAAAACAAATATATGTAGCTCTTTATAATATAATTTAAATCTGAATCGTGAAACCAGAATTCTGTAGCTCTTTATAATATAATTTAAATCTGAATCGTAAAACCAGAATTGTGTAGCTCTTTATAATATAATTTAAATCTGAATCGTGAAACCAGAATTCTGTAGCTCTTTATAATATAATTTAAATCTGAATCGTGAAACCAGAATTATGTAGCTCTTTATAATATAATTTAAATCTGAATCGTAAAACCAGAATTATGTAGCTCTTTATAATATAATTTAAATCTGAATCGTGAAACCAGAAGTATGTAGCTCTTTATAATATAATTTATATCTGAATCGTGAAACCAGAATTCTGTAGCTCTTTATAATGTAATTTAAATCTGAATCGTGAAACCAGAAGTATGTAGCTCTTTATAATATAATTTAAATCTGAATCGTGAAACCAGAATCATGTAGCTCTTTATAATATAATTTAAATCTGAATCGTGGAACCAGAATTATGTAGCTCCTTATAATATAATTTAAATCTAAATCGTGAAACCAGAATTATGTAGCTCTTTATAATATAATTTAAGTCTAAATCGTAAAACCATAATTCTGTAGCTCTTTATAATATAATTTAAATCTGAATCATGAAACCAGAATTATGTAGCTCTTTATAATATAATTTAAATCTAAATCGTGAAACCAGAATTATCTAGCTCTTTATAATACAATTTAAATCTGAATTGTGAAACCAGAAGTATGTTGCTCTTGATAATATAATTTAAATCTGAATTGTGAAACCTGAATTAAGTGGCTCTTTATAATATAATTTAAATCTGAATCGTGAAACCAGAATTCTGTAGCTCTTTATGATATGATTGAAATCTGAATTATGAAATCAGAAGTATGTATCTTATTATAATGTGAATTAAGTCTGAATCTGGAAACCAGAAGTATGCAGCTCTTTAGAATATAATTTTGAATCTGAAACTTGAAAACGAGAGGTCCGTAGCTCTATATAAGATAATTTGAATCTGAAATTTGAAATCAACAGTATCTAGTCTTACATAATACAATTTTGAACCTGAATCGGGAAACCAGCAATATCTAGCTCTACATGAGGTAATCTTAAACCCGAAACTTACAACTGAAGGTATGTAATTACATCTCTGTGTAATATTGAAACTGAAACTTGAAGTCAAAAATATGTGGCACACTTTTAATGCACTTTGAAACTGAAACCTGAGGTTAGGAATTTCATTCTTTTGTATGTTACCTGATGAAATTGCTTTGTACCTGAAACAGACATCTTGGCTCTCCCTTTTGTATTAAACTAAAACTTGAAATTAAGAATATGTGGTGTGCACTGGACGGTTCGGAAAATAAAGCAAAGGGATATAGAATAAATGAAGTACTTCCCCCTATGTTTTGACAAAGTTGTGTAATTATTCTCCTTGTGTCTAGAATGACATTCAGGTGAAGCCTCGTTTCACGAAGTGCCACTATCCGAACATTTAAGACCTCCAGTGAGGCATAGTCTAAGAAGGACTTCGCGATTTATCACAATTTTGCATGACTGAAACGAGAGGGCAACCTCAAGGTCAGTAATCAGTTGAAAGGCTTGCGATACGCGTCAAAATATTGGGCGAGGTAGTAGTAGGTTTGTTACCGTCTCCGCTTAGTCAGTCAACAGTGATCTGGCCTGAATTACAACAATACCTTCCCCTTGCGCCTCCTACAGCCTACAGGTCCAAAACAAAATACTTTTCAAGCGGTATTTGGGTGAACTTTCTACTTCTTGACCTGCCAAACCTCCGAAAATCTAAGACCTCCAGTGAGGCTATAGCCCAAGAAAGGGCTCGCGAAAAATCTCAACTGTGGCACCATGGAAGTGGAAAAGGCAACCCAAATGCGCAATGCGTCATTTCCTAGTGACCAATGGCCACATGAGATACGTAGAGGGAGGAGTCGGTTAGCCTCAAGTATATGCCCGGGTGTGGTGTCCTGTTCTGCGGTGTTGCTCAATCAGTCCCACGGTAATAAAGCAAAGACAAACCAAAACTGAAATGTGAACGATGAAACCAATAAAATCTAAATAATGAATATTGAAATGAAAATACCAATCTTTAATTCTACACCACTGTGGGAACTGAGAGTAACATCGGAGACCTTGATCCACACCAGGTCATCACCCCTCCAAGCGATCCAAATTTTTTATGCTGGTGCATTCCCCATATGTGTAATATTAGGCCCAGCCGTGTGATTTCTCGTAGCAATAGGGCGCCTAGATGTCTGTGCTTTCATGTCCGTTTCACTGTATTGGTCAAATGGGAAACTTTGTTAAATAAATTAAGTATTTGGGAATTATAGCGTTTCTCTCACAATGTTCCAACCCATAGTCTGAACAAACACAACCTGGTCCTAACCCTAGATTTTCACGCCTTAATACATCCTGGTAGCCCAGAAAATTAGTCATCCTTAGTAAGCAAATGTAGAGGCCTTTAAAGTAAGGTAAGTGAATATATTTCAGGTCACCTGTAGTAATTTATTGGAGTCAGGTATTCAATTACATATTAGTCAACAATGCAAGACAGACTAAGATGCATTTTCTTTAAAATAAAATATGTTTCAATTAGGTATTACACAATATCATGCTATGTTGCCATTTTAGTTGTATCGTTGCCTTTTGTTTGTAAAAATTTGATTAGCCTTTGGGGATATTACAATATATATATATATATATATATATATATATATATATATATATATATATATATATATATATATATATATATATATATATATATATATATGTGTGTGTCGATCGCACACTTTGAACACATTTTGTATGATATATCGCACAGTTTGAGCACGGTGTCCGAACTAACTTTGTCATGTATAGCATTCTTCAAGCACGGCAAGTGTCCAAACTGTTCAATGGGACACGTAATGGTCAGTTTCGACACCTGTTACGTGTTCGTTTTCCTGAAGTGTCAGAGTACAAAAATTGCAAGTTGTTCAAACAAACATTTATCAAATTGACCTGTATCTATTCAGACTCAATCCCTTCAACAAAATTTTTAAATCTCGTAAATTATTATCTTCTCATGTTGATCCATTTTCATAATTAATAGTTTGTTTATTCTGTTAAAATATTTTCAACTTTTTTCATTTCTTAACTTCTGTATCTGACAATACTAAAAAAAGATTCAATTTCATTTACGTTGTCTGATTTAATCGGGAGAGAGCCACACGAAGGTCCTAACTTAACTTAGTGTTAGCATTGACTAACATTAGAATGTTAATGCTGGTCAAGTGTATCTGCTTATTTCTAGCATTGACTAACTAGAACATAGACAGTGGATTCTATCTATGAACCTTGGGCTGGCTTTGCTATTTCAGAAATAGTATTTCTTACCATGTTGTCAATACATTTTAGAAGAAATAAGAGTATTAAGACAAATTACGTGCTGAGCAGTAACTCAAAATCTGCATAGGGGCATAATATATATTATTTCTACAATATATTTTTTATTCTGCACGTTTCGAGCCTTAAACTCATATTTCAAAAGTTAATCTAGGTTAAGTGGATTGAACATGTAGTTTATCGTAGATATTCGTGACATGTGACATATTCCTGATGGCTCATTAGTGATGGGTTGTTATATAACAGTCTGTTATTTTTTAACTGTTGTCGAGCCGCAACAGTAACAACCTGTTATGGATATATGCAAATAACAGGTACAGGGGATGCTGTTGCGCTTTACACTAGAACTCGAAGTCGTATCTGTTTCTGTTGTCGCATCTGTTTCTGTTGCACTGCAACTAGCTACGATGAATCAACTTCTGTTTTCATCCGCAACTGTTATAACAGGATGAATGGAAATGAGACTGGGAATGGGGTATAGAGTATAGAGCGGACTTTACTTCATAACATACTACTTTATACTAGTGTGCTCACAGCTTTGGGAACGTAGGGTCGTCGGTACAATGAAACTGTTAAATTTTGACAGGTTGTTGATACACAAAAACACACACATATATTTACAATTTATAAACAAACACAAAATATGAAAAATGTAAATAAAATCAACGATGTCTCTTTTTTTCTTTGTGAAAAATTGTCTTACACTAAGAAATACTTTTCTAACAAAACACTTTTAAAGTTCTGAGTTTATGTTGATGAACATTATTTGACTGACTGGTCGACGAAAGTCTGTAAAGATAATTAATACTTAACCCCACGTTGTGAAGTCAGCATAATGAAATTTTACTTGACTATAATAAAGACTGTAATCAATCTAATATAACATGAGACAACACAAAATATCTCAGGGTTTTGAGTTCAGGCACAAGTGGTTGGCTGGTCTTGAGTGGTACAAATAAAAGTAGGCGCTATTATAAAATTGTTTATTTAAAAAGTTATTGACTCTATATAATGCAAGTGGTACAAGCAACTGAATTACGTTATATGAAAAAGAGTAATTTAATTCAAATATTGGTGACACTGTACAGGTATATTGTGGAGCACACTTTATGCAAGAGAATGAAAGTTACAGATAAGCAGTGTACTTAACTCTCCGTCCCTGGGTAATGGGATCCTTCATGACGATGCTGTAGGGGCTCCCTGCTGACAGCGCTGTTATTGAAGGGTGCTCCGCCCTAACGGTGTTGTTCTGGCCTAACGCATGTTGCTCTGGCCTAACGGATGGTGATGAAGGGCTCTGCCCAAATGATGGTGCTCTGCCCTAGCGGTGTTATTCTGGCCTAGCGGTGTTATTCTGGCCTAACGGATGGTGCTCTGGCCTAGCGGATGGTGCTCTGGCCTAGCGGATGGTGCTTTGGCCTAGCGGGGTGCCATTTAAGCATGCTGCTCTCATATGGAAGGTTAATGGTGATGTATCATCTTTAAAAGTCAATACGGAAGAGAGAGCTGTGGAAGATGTCGCAGGTATTTAATAACTCTTGTTATCGATACACGTCATAAGTTAGTTAAAACGCAAGCGTGCTTCCATGAGTCCAACGCGGAAAGGGTTCGATTCAGGAGCTTGAAAAGGCAAGTGGCGTTGCCGCGTGTGACATGTTACATTTGACATGTTACAAGTCTGTTACGGCGGTCACTTAAAATTTGTCCTGTTTTAGAAAAAAGTCTTTCGCACGGAACAGACGTAGCGACAGTCCCAAACTTCTCCTTCACCATTTTACTTAAATGTGAATATTCATAAGAATGAATTTTTCACCATTTAAGTGGATCTCCATTTCTAGGCAAAAGCGGTTCGTTGTTTGCACAGTTTTTAAAAGCGTACTGATTAAGATGACCGGAGATTCACCGGCGGTCAACCGATAATCGAAAATGTAACTAGAGATCCTTCTAACAAAAAATAAAAGCGTAATGTAATAAAGAACCATATGTGCAGAATAAAGGCAAATTTCTTTACCGAAATTTTATGAGAGGTGCAGCATGTTGGAGCTTCCGGTTTTGCGGAAACTCCATCAACTTTCATTATTCAAATGGAACACCTTTTATATTAGCTCATTTTATTAATATTACAAGTCATGTTTGTAAAAAGTAAGCTAAGTTTCCTTCACTTCTGACATTTATGGTCGCTAAAAAATTCGTTCTTAATTTTTCAATATGTGAAAGGCTGTATATGTAGCAAGTGAAAATTATTAAAAATGAACTATATCACTGTAAAAATAAAATCAGGTCACCGCTTATATAAAAAATAATCACATAGTCGTTGACGTAAACTCAATCTTCATTAGATAACTCGATATGCAGATGGCATTTTTGTTTTAAGAAAAAACTGATATGTATACAAATGTACAGTTATGCTTTAACATGAGTCCTTAGGTATTATATTATATTAGGTAGTTTTTTGCTCATTCTTCTTTGCCTTATGTAACTAATAAATCAATATTCCTTTTTACTTTTCACTTTGGAAATCTAAGAAATAGGTCCGATTTTAAACATCTTTTTTTTATTACTACTGCAAAATAAAAAATCGCTGAAACTTAAAAAATCCAGGAACAGTACCAATTTTAATGAAATTATAAAAATATTCCCTGTACCCGGTATAGTTAAAACCAGACACACTTCGCCCTATAGGTAGAGAGAAAAAAATTAGTTTTAGTTTAAAAAAAAATATTTATTTTATTTTTTGCTTACAATAATTCATTTATTTCATATAGCTCTCATTTTCAAGGAAAATATGGCTATAGAGGTTTTCAAGCTCAATGCTTAACTAATACTTAATTAGTAAAGAAAATTCGAAAGAAATTCTGCATTGTTGAATTTTTTACCAAATTATTATTAGTGATGAATACCCAAAAAAAAACCTCCATCATTTTTTTAATAAAAAATTTATTAATTGTTTTAAACATAATACAAGAATATTTTTTATTTTAAACATTACCCAACTACACCACCGGACGGGTTCAGCTACTGTTACTACGTCTACGTGGAATTCTTAATAATTCATAGTTCATACTGTTATTTCACCTGTTATATTTAACTGTTATTTTAAATAACAGTAACAGGTGCGACCTGTTAAAGTAATATAACAGTTTTTCCCGTGACTATGGCTCATGCAATAAACAGCATGTAGGTACATATGTTTTTTAAATGATATAAATGGATAAAGAATGAAAGTATATTTCTAATTTTTGTTGTTTCAAAATAAAATACATGGGTAAAAGAACAAAATAAGCAGAACATTTATTATGTCGTTTTATGCATACATGCTGCGTGTTTCTAAATATATATCAGAAAAAATATATAGGTTACCTACATATTTAGAAATATGATTGGGGAATAATCTGCAAATTTACAAACATATTTTTTAGCACTGCCAGACACAAGTATCTGAAAATAAAGTGCTGCCAAGCAATGAAACGGCTATCAGAAATTCTAAACATAACGCTTCTTATCACTTAAGGTGATTTTGGAGCTATTTCTGAAAATTTGCAATGATATATTCTACAAAGGCGTAGAACGGCCACTAGATGAAAATATTTATAATTTCGATAATTATACTAATTTCGAGTTTAAACACGAAATTAGCTATAATTTACAGTTTAAACTCGAAATTATACTAATTTCGAGTTTGAACACGAAATTAGTATAATTTCGAGTTTAAACACGAAATTAGTATAATTTCGTGTTTAAAGTCGAAATTATGAATGGTATGTTGCCTGTTGGTCAATTAGTTAGGTTATGTAAATTGTTTTGTTGATATTAGTATATCAATATAGTTACTAATTTCGTGTTTAACCTGTAAATTATGAGTGGATTAAAGTTTGAACGTCATTAACATTAGAGCTTCATACAAAATAAGTTACTCTGAAGTTTTGTGAGAGGCGTAGAACGGCCACTAGATGAAAATATTTATAATTTCGACTTTAAACATGAAATTATACTAATTTCGAGTTTAAACACGAAATTAGCTATAATTTACAGTTTAAACACGAAATTATACTAATTTCGTGTTTAAAGTCGAAATTATAAATGGGTGTTGTCTGCTGCGTCGACTAGCTAGGTTATGTAAATGGTTTTGTTGATATATTAATTATTAAATACGAGGTGTTTCAATTCTGAGGTACTTAAAATAATAGAATAGAGTTTATTTTACACTTGGTTTACAACAATTGGAAATCTTGTTTAACATTAAACCATAATATATTTGTCAATAAAAGACACATAAGACGAAAACTGTGTACTTACGCAAAATCTTCCCGAATAAAGGGAATGAAAGTAAAGGTAATAATAACGAGTCATTATCACTGATAGCCCTTCTCACAAATCATTATTTGACATTTTTGTACCGTAAACTCTTTCAAAAAATAAGACCTAAATTTTATTTTTGGTTACTATTATTTTATTTTTTTAAAATTTCATACCACTTCGGATTTAGGGTTATAGGACCATTTGGAACAAGTTTTGTTAAAATATATTTTTTTTATTGAAAAAGATCGATTGCATTTTTACCGTACAATTTTGCATTATAGCAAATCAGCTCGCATTTTGATATGGAAAATTAATTTTGATCTTAACGAGGCCTCGATAATATTTTATTATTAAAGTAACACCGCTTTGCTCAAAATTGTAGAAAAACAAAGGAATTTGTCTCTGTGTGTGTGTGTAGGTATTTATCATTTATGTATCATGTATCATTAATAATAACTTAAAAAGTATTTGACCAATTTTATTTAACCACTATTTTGTGAGGTTTGTCTGTCACTCAGCTTTGACAAATCGACAACAGCTGATTTACAGCAGAAACACTGCTGGACTATATCATTGGCATATCCATTCGCACAATTATTCAACTGTTGGCGCTTTGTGAACACGATCACCGTATAGATTTAACTAAAGTGATATTGTGGCTTACCAACAATACTAACCTTTTTTGACAAAAATGTACTTATAACATTAAACTGACAGACTGCATAACCTCTAAGTAACTCGGACAACGCATATTCGCAGATCCCATTTAATACTACATATACCTGGATTTTGAGGGTTTATGATTGACTACAATAGTCGACAAATGAATTAAATGTTCGAGACGCAGCAAGTGCGTTATGGTAATAAATTTTTCATAAGAATAATATAGTGATTTAGCCTTATATTAAAAGTTATAAAACATTACTTTATTTAATTAGAAACAGTACAAATAGGGGAAAAAAGGGCAAGCAAGAACATGATCTCTAACACAAATATTGATACAGTAATTTGGATATAAAACTCAAACAAAACAATTGATAAACAGGAAGTATATACTCAACAAAAAATACACCACAAAGCAGAAGGGGAATAAGAACCCCCAGGACGAAGAGGGTTTCTTTCGCCTGAAAAATACGGGGGGGGGGGGGTTTCCTTCCCCTTGTACAGGCAGACAACTACCTTCAAAGCATAAAGCACAAGAAAAATTTTTTGTGAGCAACCCCCAACAAAGTTACTGGACCTGGGCGACTATGGGTGTTGTGCGGGGTAAACAGGGTTCAAAAGACGTATTGCTGCGAAATGAAAACGCATCTTTTCAAAGTCCGACTAAATGGTTTTTTACCATTTTCCGCTCATATTTTCTCCCCACCCAGCACCTATATTCATTCTTGGTCCCTTACATCTCTTGAGGGTTGTTTGCAACAAATTTGCCTTCGTGGCTTGTGCATCCAAGGAGGGTTCTAAGCATGTTTCTGAAAAAAAATAAAACCCTCGGTGGAGTAAACTATCAATTTACAGAATTACATTCCACTTCGTCGCCATAATGTCTTTTTCAGATAATATCGAATACAGCACTAAAGTAAATAAATTCACTTGCTGTTTCACTTCTTTTTTATTTTCATATTACATATATAAGCACATCCTAAGTGAGTATAATAAGGGGGGGGGGGGGCCTTAATTAAGATTGGCGCTACACAAACTTAAAAAATTCTGGACGCAGCAAGTGCGTTATGGTAGTGAATTTTCATAAAAATGTTTTTAATAGCAAATATGTGTTTGTTTTTTCAGAAATCAGGCATCAAATTTGATTACCAGTATAACCTATATAGTAAAAAAATTGTGCCATGTTTTATCAAAATAACTTTATTGTTTGAAAACGTACAGAAATTTCCGAAAGTAAACTTAAAATGTAACCGAAAAAATCCGTTTCTTGGTCAACCTTATAGGTTAATAGCAAATTGAGCTTTTCAAATATGAAGCATTTAATCAAAATTCGCTACCATAACGCACTTGCTGCATCCAGAATTTCTTAACTTACAAACATGCATTATATTTCGATGGAAAATGCAAAAACATAGGGCGTTTTCCACTAAAAAAAAATAATAATATTTGTATCACCAACGACTTATGGGCCACCCTGTGATGGTAGCAATAATTTTTTAAGGTGTAGCTCAAGACACCGTATAATTAATGTATACAATATTTTTTCATATCTTGTATAATAACGGATATATTGAGCTTTATTGATTTTTTACGAAAATTCTACAAAAATTATATACCATTAAACGATAAATTCTATAGCTAAGGCTACTTATTTGAAATGAATTTTCTGGAAATATATTAGTAAAATGAAGGACGATGACGGTTGAAACTAAGACTTCAGGGTTTGTAAAACATTCTTCTTAAGACATTTTCTTTCTAGAGCCCGTATTAGATTCAAGTTATTTGCCTAAATGTTGCCAATTGACGTTTTAAATTGTCACTTTGACGTTTTGAGGAAACCCCCAATTTATTTTTCTTTAAATGCCCATAACTTTTTTGTCTTTTGACCTACAGAGCTAAATTTTGGTAGGCGCCTCACCTATAATGACATAAACCAGCGAAGTAAATTTGGTTGCCCTTACTTTGTTAGTAGGCGCCTCACCTATAATGACATAAACCAGCGAAGTAAATTTGGTTGCCCTTACTTTGTTAATTCCGGAGATATACATTTTTTTTGAAGGAAAACCCAAAATTTTCCAGGAAAACCTGGGCCGATTTTCCTGACTAACGAACTTATCCAAGCCATTTGCAAAAGGAAGGTATTCACCAAATTTAATCAAAATCGGCCCATTATTTTTTGAGTTATCGGTGTGATACATATATATATATATATATATATATATATATATATATATATATATATATATATATATATATATATATATATATATATATATATATATATATATATATAATATATATATATATATATATATATATATATATATATATATATATATTTATATATATATATATATATATATATATATATATATATATATATATATATATATATATATATATATAAACATATAAAAATTGAAACTGACCCCGGATATGTATTCTAGGGGGCCTAATTAGCGCTCATTTGAAGAAATTTTTTCAAAATTCAAAAGTCGGGATCTCCTCATTAGTGAAAATTCACTAAAATAGAGAAGACATTTTGATCGTGGCTAAATGTAGGCACACAAAAACTAGTAAAATACATTTATAAAATCTATTGAAAAACAACGGTTTTACGATATTATTTTAAATAACCCAATAGGAATACGTTTTGCGGCGATTTCGCAATTCGCGAGTGTTTGAACCTAGCTTTTGTACAAGACTACATTGAAATCCGGTCGACCACAAGCAAGCCACTTGTAAATTAAGCTCTACCCTGCCAGAAATGCCATATAAAAACATCTAAAAAAACTATGGGGTTCTATATCGTTGAATATGAGTATTTGAAACATGAATTCCGACGAAAACCACATAAGAACCCTACATGATTTTCCATATAAATATACAGGGGTTTCATATGGAAATCCCCATGGAAACCCATTACTAAATATGGAAAATATGGTAGCTTATATGGAATTCCACATAAGCTCTCTCACAATAGTATGGAAATCCATATAGAATCCTTCCAAAACGGAACTCCCTACAGATCGCTATAATTCCATTTGAGCAATCTGATTTGTTGAAATCTGACACAAAACTCCCGCCAGTAATTGTAATGCAACATAACCTGTCATAAATGCCTATTCTCTATATAGTTGTATACATTAGGGTCAATAATTGTAACCAGTTAATATATGTGATTAGTGTTTAAATCAGTGGAAATCAAATATGAAAGATTCAAGCAAAAAAAAGCTATATAAATTTTGAGGTTAGGTTTAAATTAAATTCCAATATTTTGTTAATGATACATTTACATCGCAAAAGACTTAGACAGATTGCTTCCGGAGGTCGAAATAACACCAATTACACTTGTGAGTTCTGATCCTGATCTAAAACATGTCAACGACGTTCCTTACCCACGTTAATTAGACCACAGGTTAAACTAATGTTTTTAATAGTTAAATTGGATAATTATTGTGAATTAATTAAATTATTTTGTGCCTACAAACAGAACCCAGCACCCATAAAACCTTCGAAAGCACCAAACACATAAACAAAAAACGTTGATCGTTGAACAGTTGACAACGACTCTCGGCAAATCAGCGAGCAATATTCACCAATACAGATCGCGTAACAGTTAAGCTCTTGTGATTCTGATTGGTTCTTTGACATCTTCATCTTATACGGATTTCCGTGGTATATTCAATTATTTCATAAAATGATCCTTATAGAAACCAAACAATCACTTTCTGAATTTCTATGTGGTATTCCTAGAAAGGGAATTCCGTACAAATCCACATATAATGCACAACCCTTCCACATACATTTCCCATTAACCTTATACAGACTAGTCAAACCACATAGGTTTCCTTATATGTTTTAATAGTATTTCCATAAGTCATTTCTAGCAGGGTAGGATTGGACGGTTAACAAACATAGGTATGTCTAATTTTAAGCGGGAACCTGTACCTGTTTGAAACATACAAGATGGGAAATGCATAAATACGCTTTAAACTGCTATTTATTAAAAAATATTGACCAAGTAACCTACGAACACATCGATAATAAAAATGATGGATC
>OZ023269.1:69861028-69901028 GCA_964006375.1 Tillus elongatus | reverse complement strand
TTGATCAAAATAGCTTTGTAATTTTTTGATACAATTTTTTTTGTTGGAACAGCTGGTTCGATCGGGCTGGCTAATGAACTCATCCAAGCTATTAATAAAAGAAAGGTACTTGCCAAGTTTCATCCAAATCGGTTAATTACTTTTGAGTTATCGTAACTGGATACATTTATACATACATACATATATATAAATATATATATATATATATATATATATATATATATATATATATATATATATATATATATATATATATATATATATATATATATATATATATATATATATATATATATATTTCAATTTATTATTCAATTCAATCCACCATTACACGTGATCATACACAGAACTTATATATATATATATATATATATATATATATATATATATATATATATATATATATATATATATATATATATATATATATATATATATATATATATATAATTATATATATAATCATATATAAATTGAAACTGATCGCGGATATGGGTTCTAGGGGTCCGAGTTCGCGCTCTATTGAAAATTTTTTAGCAAAGCCTCACGATCGATAGTGATTTATTTTAAGCAATTTACTAAAAAGCTACTGTATAATGTCAAAAATAGTCCAGAAAAAACATTTACTTGTTTTATTTTGCGAATGGTTGATCTTGCAGGATAGATTAGGTATATCAATTATTTCAATTTAAGATAATTCGCCTAACACAATATATTTTGCATTTAACTTGTTTAATGATTCTACGAATTTAATACAAAAATGTGGGAAAATATTTTCATGTGTAAGGTAAATAATAAATAAATAGGAAAAACAAAACTCATATCTGCCTGGCTTTTCTTTTAAATATTTTTATTTACCACAAAAATAAATTAACATAAAGGAAAAAGAATGTAAAACATGCTATAGAACACAATAATATTTAACAAAAGAAAAGTGTGAAGTGAATACAACTATCTTCATTTTCTCTTTTTGAGCTTTGTAATATAATTTTTAACAAAGTATTTTATATCAGTCCAAGAGCGTGAGGATAAAATATCGTTAGAATCCAGGCATTCTTCACATAAGGATTTACCAGGGAGCTTGTGATTTCTTATAGCTCTTTTGAAAAAACTTAAAACAGCACCCGATTCTGCTTCACTCCAAGGACGTTTCTCAAAATGTTTTTTTCCCCTGTTTATTTTTTTATTTTTATTTAGTGGTACTTCAGTCACTACTGGTTTATCTTCACAATAACTTTTGTTAACTTCTGCATCGTCGTCTTCATCTGAATCATCTCTATCACTCGCATCTATATCCGGTACTTCTAAAATAACATAAAGGAATGATTAACAACACAAAATACACATTCTTGAACACTCAACGTAAGTAGGTTAGGTATCCAATTACGATTAGGGACAGCCATTTTCAGTTATTTATTTACTTTTTATTTGTTATTGTAAAACCTCATACTAGATCCACAGCACGTTGTTAAAAATAAGTAAAAATAAGAAATACACTCGGTGAAAACTTTACAGGATATTATACTTTATTAATTTCAGGGTGTGTTTGCGTCTCACAAGTCTCGATGAATATAAGTTATAATAAAAAATATATATTATGCTCATCGAGAATGATTGTGAGATATACACACTGTATCTGAGCATAATAATGTATGTTCTGTTGTGTGTTTTTGTTAAATTTTTTTTTACCTAAATAAGATGATCCCCAAGGGCCAAGTAAAATTTACTTTTTTTTTCGTTCATTGAAAATTAATTTATTGTATGAAAATGTATGACTATGTCGATGCAATGAATGAGTGAATTTTATAATTACTATTTTATTACAATCAGCTAAGTTAATCCCAAAATGTGAAACAATTTAAACTAAGCACCATGTTAATACGACAACCCTATAAATAAAAAATAGTTGGCTTATAGACACATTTAGTTGAAAAGTTACAAAAGAGCAATGCCTGGCTGTAATTTTTTTGTTGTAGGGAAAAGAGCAGCATATAGCAAAAACTCACCGTTAACGTCAATTTCATCAAGTTTTTTACCGACAAATTTATTTGCTTCCCCTTGTTCCACAACCATCAAAAGGCGACTGATTTTTGTCAATTCAACAGAAGACTCCTGCATCCTATAAAATTCTCTATGGACTCTTATGTCATGGCCTAAGTGGCGAGCTAGCCAGTCACTCTCGTTTTCAGTTAAATTGAATAACTGGCACACTGTAGAAATATATTTTCTCAGTTTTGTACTTGTAATTAAGTCAGGTCTTTTCAAATTAGCTTCAGAACAAAATCTTCTAAGACAATCGTGAGCTCTGATATGTTCCAGGGAATTATTTAACCTGGCAAATACGTAGTCGTTTGTAAGCAATATTCCAGCCTTTAATCTATTTTCAATTAATATGTCAATAGCTTCTTTAACATCCTTAGTTAATAAAATATTTACAATTCTGCCCCTTTTTCCTTTTACTTGAACCAAAGAAAGTCTTGAAGCCAGAGTGATTTCAAGTGGAGTTAGGGAGTTTTTAAATTCCTCTGTACCAGTTTGATTCCAATTTGGTCGTGATGAATACTGATTCATACTTAGTCTGGAAGCTTCTCCAGAACGCCTCTTATTAAATAAAACAATTTTGCACAAAACGACTGCAGCTAGGTTTGACCAAGATTGAGAGTTGAATTCAGAAATTAGTTCTCTTTTAAAGATATCTAATCTTTGATTTAAAAACTTATTAAGTTCAAGTAAGTCATCCGTTAGTGGGAGTAACTCCACGGCATTAATTTTTCTTGTCTGCAAAGTAGCTAGAGCACTGGATGAGATTCTATAAGTCCATTCCAAATTCATCAGATCCAATAATGATGTAAGTTTTCTGTTACCGTCAAGGTCGTGCTTTCGCAGACAAATCCCTCTTTTAATGCTTATACATTTCCTTAAATGATGACCCAATTTTAAGGCCAGGGAAGGTATAGAAAACTGGGGTCGGTTTGTTCTTTGGTACTGGACTATACAGACTTGTTTAACGGCTGCTATAAGGAAATCAAATTTATCTGGAACCAACCAATCTGAAAGCCAGATTATTTTCTCATCAAGTCGGCGAAGTTCTGAGAGAAGTCGTGCAAGTTGCCTCATAGACTGCCGAATTAATTCACATTGGGTAGTGTGATATTTTTCATATTGTAGTGCACCAAATCTTAATATTAAATCATCTTGACGGCAAATAAGGGAGTATGTATCATTAATCATTTTGGACACTATATTAGTAAGAAATTCTTGATTTGAAATGTCACTAAATGTATGACTTATCAGCGACAAACTTTCAGCCATATGGTTCCTCTTTACTGTACTGTTGTCCAATTTTGCTGTACAACCATATTTTATGTGATGCCAAAGATGTTTACGTATCATAAAGCCCAAACAGTGAGGGCAGGGTCCAAAATCTGTTGGTTGTGTAATTTCCTTTTCTTTTGCAGAAGGTCTACGTACAAGGATCAGTTCTCCCTCCTTTCTCTTTAATACTTCGCAGTTATGATAGTAATCACCCACGCGCAGTAAATTTCCGAAGCCGTCTCTTCTTTCTTTGCTTCTTTTGGGCAAAGCTAACAATTTTGCAACCTCCGTTTCGTTTGAATGACGAACTTCAAAATGAACTGCCAATTGCTTGAGAGTTTTAAAGCAATAATAACATGAATGCACTTTGTTACGGATCCGTTTACCCGATGAAGAATTGTCACTACAAGCAATGGTTATTTTCCACTTATTTTCATTGTTCCTTCTTTTTACTTCTGCCTTATTTAGATCATTATTACTGTCTGTGCTAATTATTTCTCTGGAAATATCTTTGTTAAATTTACACATTCTTCCCATATTTTTTATTATACTGTGTTCTGATTTATTTTTTGTCTGTTTATTTATTTTTCCTACATTTAGACTAGTAACCTCTTCATCCGTTGAATATTCATGTGAAGAAGGAGCATATGAACTGTGTGATGAATCCAAGTCCTCTTCGGAAAAAATAATGCAAGAACAATCTGAACCTGAACAATCCTTTTCTCTGTTGGAAAATAATGTGGAATTAATTACTGGATCCTGTTCGATTTTTTCGTTATTTTTGCAGAACGAGTGATTTTTACTATCAAGGTGTTTGATAATTTCTGGAACTGCGGTTTCTGTATATTTCGTTGGTTCATCTTCGATTTCTTGATTTTTTTCACTATAATTGAGGCTTTGGTCGTCAATACCATTGTTAACATGTGGACACATAGTTGCTTTAAAATTTTTATTCTCATACTCCAGAATTGCCGTTTTATTCAGATGTCCAGTATCTGCAACCGTGTAAAAATATAATGACATCAAAATCTAATAATTTGTATGTTAGCTTGTGACAAATAATTTTAAGATAATAGGATAACTTGTGCATGTAAATAACTATACGAGTCCTTTTAACTACATCTTAACTTATTAAGACCCATTCTTTAATTTTAAGAAGTTTTATTATTCGTAAAGTTTATTACTTTACATTTTTTAATATGTGTTTCAGATCTACTTCATCTACATGTCACAGTTCCCGTACATGATAGAAGAAAAAGTTTCAGACCAAAATTTATTGGTTACAAAAGCTGCTTTCAATAAGGTTTTACTTAGATATATAGGCTGATTCCAAAGTGTATGTTTTGACATATACTTCATTTTTTCAATGGAACAGTCTGTATTTTATTCAAGACTTGGATTCCTTATTTCATTCTTAATCAATATTGTGTCAAACATTTTTCTCTCATTTCAATAGTTTTTGAGCTAATGCAAAAAATGCCCGTTTAAAAGTAATATAATCAACAATTAATTAACATTGCTAACGATGACGAAGCAGCTTATAAAAAATGCTAGGGACCATTTTCTGCTTGGCAAACTTCATATCTTCTAATAATCTCCACAGTGGATCTATAATAACTTGAGGCGAAATTTCTCTACAGGCACGAGCAGTTTTGTTTCTCAAATTCTCTAAATTTATTTGCTGAACAAAATAGACCACATATTTTACATAAGCCCATTAAAAATAATCTAATGATATCAGGTCAGGTGACTTTGCGGGCCACCCGACTGGTCCTTGGTTCCCTGTCCACTTTGTTCCAAATTTATTATCCAAATAATTTGACATAATAGTTGTGATGCTGTCATTGCAGACAACAATTATTATTGAAGGGACATGCACATCTTTTTTTCTATTTTTAGAAAACTATTGAAATGAGAAAAATTGTTTGACACATTGTTAAGAATGAAATAAGGCATCCAAATCTTGCATAAAATACAGGGTGTTTCATTGAAAAAAAAAAAAATGAAGTTGCTCTCAAAAAGTACACTTTTGGACGAGTCTGTATATAAAAAAATAAAATAAAGTCTTAATGACAGCAGCTTTTTTAACCAACAAATTTTGGTCTAACTAAAACTTTTTCTTTTAGCATGTACGGGGGCTATAATATGTATCTAAATATATCTGAAACACCCTGTATAGCTAATTAAACTTTTTAAAACTATTTATTTAATCTCATCAGTTAAATAGGTACTCATCCTAAAGCTTATATATATATATATATATATATATATATATATATATATATATATATATATATATATATATATATATATATATATATATATATATATATATCTGTGTGTGTGTATGTATGTATGCATTTTTGCGTTATTGCGCCTACAGACAGACGGCCGACAGACCGACAGAAAAAATGTACTTCCAGAATAAAGTTTTCTATATATTTTGAGACTTTTTATGACGTTTTAGCAAAAAAATTGGAAACTTCTGTCACCGATATTCATTCAACCCCTAATTTAATTTCATGGCCGGGTAGCAACCCAAAAATAAATCTGACCACGGTAAAACAGCCCCCGATAATTTTTTATTCCAAATAGCAACGTTTTTTCCTGAATCTTGCTTTGTATAAGTTATTTTATGGCTTAAATATATTTTCTTCTTTTTTGAACGTCCTTTACAGGGAATATTACATATTAAGCGCCTGTTTTTAGTGTTAGTTAAATTTCACTACTACTTAAATGTGACAGAAAACATCTTGTTTTAATTACGTCAGAAATTTTCTTTCCTGTATCACCCATTCTTGGAACAAGTCATGGAACTACACGGTGAATCCCAGATTGTCGCTCTAGACATATCCAAATCATTCGACCAGGTCTGGCACGCAGCGCTGCTTAATAAACTTCCTGCCCATGTCCTACCACCAAAACTCTGTACCTGGACAGAAAAATTCCTCTCCAACCAGACCATTTCTGTTGTCGTGGATGGCCATTCCTCTAAACTGTATCCAATTAATGCAGGAGTCCCTTAAGGTCTAGCTTTAGCCCCTACTTTGTTTATTCTCTACATCAATGACCTCCTCTCTAGCACATCCAACCCAGTTCACAGTTACGCGGATGACAGCACCGTCCACTCAAATATACAATATTTCAAGCCTGTATCTTTAGCCCAATTAGATGAGGATCGCAGACTCATGGAGGGTTCTGTCTCTGTGGATCTCCAAAAAATATTAGACTGGGGAAGTAGAAATCTTGTACAATTCAACTCCACCAAATCTCAGTCTTGCTTTCTATCTCATAAGAGATACACCAGCCCTAGACCCATCACAGTGAACAACCAAGTTATCCAAAGTAATGAGTCCTTTTCACTTGTTGGCATTTCTGTGGATCGAAATCTGAATTGGCACCAACATGTCACATCAATTGCAGAAGCGGCTGCTAAGAAATTAGGTTTCCTCTTCTGGGCTCGCAAATACTTTTCACCAGCTAATCTCTATACCTTATATACTTCGCAGATAAGGCCAAACCTCGAATACTGCTCCCACATCTGGGGTGCCGCTATCGCTTCTGCACTCGCTATCCTGGACTCCATTCAGAAGAGAAATATACGTCTCATCGGTGACCTTACCCTCACCCAAAGGCTGCCAGCCCTTGCCCACCGACGTGCCGTTGGTCACCTCTCTCTTATTTATAGATATCTGGAGAGGCACTGCTCTGAGGAGCTTTCTTCCATAGTTCCTCCACCAGCTGCCCCCAACAGATCTACCAGGGGAACAGAGCGAATGCACCCTTTTACCGCCCATGTCACCAGACATAGAACATCTTCTTATGCCCGCTCTTTTGTCCTAAGGACTTCCAAGTTGTGGAATTTCTTGCCAGCACATGTTTTTCTTCTCCTCCGAACTTCCAAACCTTCCATTCCAGAATTTTCCTCCTTGTCGACACACACGGTACGATAGTATTTTGGCTGTAAGCCCACGTGATGTGTTGTTGAAATAAAAAAAAAGGTGGTCAAATTGCCCTAAAAACTGAAAGATAACTGTTTGCAATGCTGGATACTTTTGAGTCAAATGTTAAAAAAAAGCAACAAAAAATGTCAAAAATTAATATATAATACTATTAAAAAGTTCGATAATCTCTATACACGATATTATTATGAAAACATTCGCACAGAATTATTTTTTTTTACTCCTTTTTTAAAATTATTTTGCTTTCACTGTAAATTAAAACAAATCTAAGTACCTTAGTAATAGACATAGTATAGTAAACAACTAAACCACATTTCGTTTATATATATTTAGTGCTCTAATAAAATGCAAAGTACTAGTTATAGCTTAAAAAACATCATACATGTAACTAAAAAAACAGGTCTAGGATTTTCATTTAAATAAACAAACCTAAGAAATGGACCTAAATACCTACAGTAAAGTACAGCATTATAACTGTTATTGTATTTACCATAAGAAACATACCCTAGATTAGATAATACAAAAGTCTGGACGCAGCAATGGTAGTGAATTTTCATAGAAATGATCTGGCACCAAATATTTTTTATAACTTTTTTTTTTTTCATTTAACATAGAATAATAAATTTTGGTATGTAGTTTCCTTTTAATATCGTAAACTTGCGTACCAAATTTTGTTACCATAGCTTTTCTACTCTTTGATATAAAAAAAAAATTTCCAAAGAAAACCAAAATTTCCCGGGAAATCTGGTTCGATTTTCCTGGCTAACGAACTTATAACTTATCCAAGCTACTTACAAAAGAAAGGCATATGCAATATTTTATCAAAATCGGTCCATTATTTTTTGAGTTATCGGTGTGATACATACATACATACATACATACATACATATATATATATATATATATATATATATATATATATATATATATATATATATATATATATATATATATATATATATATATATATATATATATATATATATATATATATATATATATATATATAAACATATAAATTTGAAACTGACCCCGGATATGGGTTCTAGGGGTCCTAGATCACACGCTCATTTGAAGACATTTTTTCAAAATTCAAAAGTCGGGATCTCCCCATTAGTGAATTTTTTCTAAGAAAATTCACTGATAACTTTTATGAATATATGTTAATGAATCTTTTAATTTTATTTATATAGTTCTTTGAAAAAAACAATTTTTACTTACTTTCATGAATTGTTTCCTTCAGTTTATCTTCTTTCTCATGTCTGCTCGCTTTAACCATACGCCAAGCCCTACTGCTCTGTTCAAACTTGCCTATAAAATATGATATTTGTATAACATAATTTAAAGGCAAAAAAAAAATAAACAAAGCACATTAATTTAGTTAATATAAGTTAATTGATATCAGTTTCAGTTTTTATTTAAAACAATATAAAATACTAATTTGATTCAGACTTAATTTACATACAGGCTGTCTCATAACGGGGGATACAAAAACTGTAGTTGAGTTATAAAAAACAAATTATTACTTTGTCTTGAATAAGAAACATCCTACATTGTTAATCATTAATTTTAAAGGTATTTCTCTATATTTTAACACTTTTTATTTTTCTTTAGCACGTCATGGTGAATAATATTTCAAATGTAAATGACACGGTTAGAGGCTTCCTCGTATTGGCATTTTAATTATGTTCTATGGAAAAAAGAGTTATCCTGGATTATTTTAAATAAAAAAATTGCCAAACATAATTCTACTCACTGGTCATATGTACATACAATATGCTAAACACAGCTTACCGTAAAAAAACTAAGAGAAACACACGTTTTGTACCTTATTTTGTTTTTCAGGTATCTTTGGCTATAAAAATTGGTATCATTTCTCAAATATCTTACTTATGTGCCGTTCATTGCGACATACAGGTAGTTATTCTAATACTATTAAGAAAAACACCACTGTTTCCCAATATACTACTACCACCCATCGCAGCTTCGAACGCGGTTAAAATGTAAAGACTAGGGATATAATATAATAACAATTTACTGATCAATGCCTGCAAATATGACTAAATATTCGGCTTGTGTTAAAACTACATAATCTTTAGATCTTGAAAATAATTAATTATCTTCATTGTTAAAACAAAATTGACAAGCGCCACCCTCTGCATGCTTCCTCAGCCATTGCGCCAGTCGAATGTGAAATATATATATATATATATATATATATATATATATATATATATATATATATATATATATATATATATATATTACCTAAAAGCCAGTTGCAGCATTTTTTGAAATTCAACTTGCAAGTGGCGCAATGGCCGACGGAGATTGCAGAGGGTGGCGCATTTTCAATTCTGTTTTAACAATCTATATATGTATGTATACATGCATACATACACACACACACACACACATATATATATATATATATATATATATATATATATATATATATATATATATATATATATATATATATATATATATATATATATATATGAAGAATGTTTTAGTGCAAAAAACGAAGTCGATCTCTTATATCGCGGCCGAGAAAATTGGAAAAATGTAAATTTCGAGTATAACCTGTTTTTACAACCTTTTTTACCCCTCTTGCAAGCCGAATTTGAAAAAATGCAGGAACGTGCTCTTAGCTATTGGTATCAAGAACATTCTAGTGGGAAAATGAAATCAACATCTTATTTTGGGGCTAAGAAACAAGGCAGAAATCGGATTTTAGGTATCTGTATAAAGAATATTTTAGATTCAAAACAAAGGCCATATCTTATTTCGCAGCCGAGAAAATCGAAAAAATCTAAATTTTTAATATGCCCCGTTCTTAGTCTTCACCTTTTACAAATGGAATTTGATAAACAGAAATCAGTGTTCAGGTAAATATTTGTCTGAAGTACATTTTGATCTAAAAACGAATCTTTTTGCGGCGCCGAGAAAATCGAAAAAATGCACACTTGCGAAACCAAAAGAGTAATCTCTACCTCCATATGTATTTAGTATGAAACGGTTTTACCATGTACGAGCAACAACAATTAATGTACAAAAACGGGGTCCACTGCCGCGAAAATCTAAAAAATTGAAATTTAGAATATACCGCGTTGTAACCCTTTAAAATCAAAATTTCTGAAAACCTTTATCTAGCACGCGTCTTTAAACTTATACGAATATGTCTGTATAACTTTACTAGTCCTGTTTGGTCGTTTATGAAGGGGAATGAATCAGTAAGTCAGTAAGGTCATATTATTTTAAAGACATAAAATTTGCTATATTACAAAAGCAAAGCACATCATTGTAAAGGGTTCAGCACTAGTGAATTTAAGTTATGATGTTTATTTACTCAGAAATCAATTAAAGAAGTACGGATGTTCAAATAAAAAACGGTAGGTACCTACTTACCTGAAGATAACGAAGCACAATAATCACTGTTTCCAGTATGATGCGAAATTGAAGTAGCGTTTTTAGCAGTCCGTAAATAATTTTTTTTCACAAATATTTTGTTGCTTTGCATTTTCTTTTCTCGAAAAAAGAACACAAATATGATATATTATATATCACTAATCATGCAAAGCAGGGTAATGGCGATAAAAAATTAATTACCAGTTTATCTCAATGAAAAAAAAAACAGTTTTATAATTTAGGGTCCTCCTGAGACGCAAAACAACCGTTGATTGCCGAATACACCAAATAGATATCCTTAAGCGATAGCTCAGTCAACCCCCAGCGCTAGTACGTAAACGTAAACACCTTATTCCAGTTATTAATCTGACCTTGAACGCGGCAACTGGAAGTTAAAAATAGAATATGCCGCTATTAATTTACAAAGGTCCTAAATACACAAATATGCCAGAATTAATTTAACACTTACACAAAATACACTACGCCAGAGGGCGCTGATATCAGTCAATTTCTTATTCGCCATAGTTAATCTAAGCCGCTACCACATACCCTTTCAGGTGAAATACCACACAGTGCCATATTTTCAGACTTTTTTCTGTAACTACGTCATTATGTGTTTTCATAGGCGACGATTCCGTTTTTGTAGTTTAGAAATTGTGACATATTAAAATATATGTCACTATTTCTGGATAGGTCACAAATTGAGGTTATTCATGCCCAAATTGCCACAGTTAATGGAACACAAACACACACACACACACACACACACACACACACACACACACACACACACACACACACACACACACACACACACACACACACACACACACACACACACACACACACACACACACACACACACACACACACACACACACACACACACACACACACACACACACACACACACACACACACACACACACACACACACACACACACACACATACACACGCACACACGCACACACGCACGCACGCACGCACGCACGCACGCACGCACCCACGCACGCACCCACGCACGCACGCACGCACGCACGCACGCACGCACGCACGCACGCACGCACCCACGCACCCACGCACCCACGCACCCACGCACCCACGCACACACGCACACACGCACACACGCACACACGCACACACGCACGCGCACGCGCACGCGCACGCGCACGCGCGCACGCACACACACACACACACGCGCGCGCACACACACACACACACACACACACACACACACACACACACACACACACACACACACACACACACACACACACACAAATTCCTTTGTTCTTCTACGATTTTAACTTACTTAAATAATAAAAGATTATCAAAGCCTCGTTAAGATCAAAATTCATTTTCCATTTCAGAATGTGAAGTCATCTGAAATGATGCAAAATTGTACGGTAAAAAATGCAATCGATATTTTTTAATAAAAAAATAAAAAAATAGAGCCTCGGTGGTTCTGGGGTAAGAACGTGTGCCTCTGAACCGAAGGGTACTGGGTTCGTTCCCAGGGTTCTCCTTTCACTTTTTCAGTACAAACTGTAACATTAACATCAACCGAGGTTCTGGCGTTGTATTTGAGCAAGTTGAATGTCTGCACGTTCCGCACTTCGGAGGGGGCGTAAAGCCGTCGGTCCCGTGTCCATGCGATGTTGGGCACGTGAAAGATACCTACCCTCCTTACAGAAAGGCAGGGGTTCGGCAAAATTTCCAGGATAGTGAAGTGAAACTGCTCCCTGGCGTCGGTGATTGGACATAGTCACGTAAATAGGCCGACGTTAAAGAAACAAAACACACTAATAAAAAAATATACTTGTTCCAAATGGTGCAAGAACCATAAATCGGAAGTTATATTAAATTAAGAAAAAATCAAAATAATTGTAATCAAAAATAAATTTTAAATCTTATTTTTTTACGGTACAAAAATATGTCAAATAATGATAATGTCAGAACGTCTATCTGTGATAATGACTCGGTTATTATCATCACTTTCCGTTCATCCACTTTCTTCGGGAAGATTTTGCGTAGGTACGCAGTTTTCGTCTTAGGTGTCTTTATTATGGTTTAATGCTAATTATTATTTTAAGTACCTCCAGAATTGAAACACCTCGTATTTAATAATTAATATATCAACAAAACCATTTACATAACCTAGCTAGTCGACGCAGCAGACAACACCCATTTATAATTTCGACTTTAAACACGAAATTAGTATAATTTCGTGTTTAAACTGTAAATTATACTAATTTCGTGTTCAAACTCGAAATTAGTATAATTTCATGTTTAAAGACGAAATTAAGCATAATTTCGTGTTTGAACTCGAAATTAGTATAATTTCGAGTTTAAACTGTAAATTATAGCTAATTTCGTGTTTAAACTCGAAATTAGTATAATTTCATGTTTAAAGTCGAAATTATAAATATTTTCATCCAGTGGCCGTTCTACGCCTTCGTAATATTCCCTGAGTATACTAGAGAAATTATGTTTGTTAGAAAGCATTTCAAGTAGATGGTTCAAATCAAACTTTCAATAGTCTCTATCTAATAGATTTAACTTTTGTCATACAGTTTGGCTTGTTACAGTGGTTACTTTATCTTTATACCTAAAAATGTTATTGTAATTGCACGTTATATCGTAAATACAAGTGAATAAATTGACTGACATTTAAAAATTCATAGTATAAATAAAGGGATAAAAAAAAACCTGTAATAAATAATGGTAATCCTGTATTGTAGACACCTCAGAAGTTAACAAAGAATCAGGTAGATTCGGAACGCAGAAATAAACGGGCGACGATGTGCACTGTTGCCACATGAATATTACCAAGTGTCACTTTAAATAAAGAAGGAAATCAAGGGGTAAACAAATGTTTTCATAATGTAAATAAATGATAATATGACGTTATCGACATACATCGATATATGACATATATTACGGAAAGCAGTAGGAAAACGTAAATGTAAACAGTAAATTTTGAGCCTCGGTGGTCCAGTGGAAATAACGTGTGCCTCTGGACCCAATAGTACTGGGTTCGATTTCCAGGTTTCAGCAAATATTGTCGATCTCACTTTAATTCTAAAGGTGCGCCAGAAAATTGTTATTATTATTAGAGAGAACATCCGGACAGCCGGGTTCCTTTTAGTTCAAGGTTATATTTGAATGGATGGCTATAAAGCTGTGTTGCAGTGTATCAATATGGTAGCAGGTTTTAGTCTTAGCTTTTGTTAACAGCGGCAAACCTTTTATGTAGCAGAATTGGTGGAGAACAAAAATAATAATTCACAAAAAAAAAATTGGCTTATAGAGGTAATACATTTATAAGCGCTTGCCTCCTACATCTTGGGAAATTCTATGTGAATACATAGCAAATAGTAAGCTGCAGTGAGTCAACAAGACAGGAAGTCAGCCATGTTCATTTTACGATCATATGAGAAAGTCGACCTTACAGCATCTACCTATTAGGTACGATGTTGCTTGCTCTACACATTACTGTTATGATATGCGAAAGTCTACTTTATATCAACTATCAACGTAATGTTCAACTTTTAGATGTCGTACCATGTACAGTAAGTCATCTCATAACGTCGCTGTGTTTCATTATAGGGTCGCAGTGTATTGTAGGCAAATATATTGTTTAACGATGAAATTGATTCGATATAACGTTGTTATTCTAAAAGAAGTCTAAAATAATAGGTAAAAAAGGAGTACACCATATAATGTGTAAGCATCTACATAATATATACGTAAATGAATACTGTTTTTTAAAATAATTTTGCAGTCACAAATATGTACATGTGTTTGTACATTATATTCATTCCCAATGATTCGTTTTACGTCGTTTGACTTAACGTTACCGTTGGTAGGTCCCCAACTAGGACGTTAAGCGGGGACTTACTGTACCTATAGAGTATATGACAACTGTCAGGGATGAAAACCCCTAAATATATGAATACAATTATTTTATCATCGACAGTTGTCAGTAGAAATGGCTTCATTATCATGAAACATTGCAAAATATATATGATACTGTCTGCTATGAGCATATATATGTTTGTACTTATCATCAGCAACTCGCAACGGAAATTGCTTCACTGCCGTTTTTTATTACTCATTTAAGGTTGGAACCTAACATAAAAACAATCACTTCGAAGGGAAACCTATTTTGAGCCATTTTTTCGGTTATCTTTATCATCGAAAGTTGTCACTAGGAATTGCTTCATTACCACGAAACATTGCAACTTTCCAAAATATATTGGATACTGCCTGCTATGAGTATATACATAGTTGTATTTATCATCAGCAATTTGTAACGGAAATTGCTTCATTGACTTTTTTTTACTCATTTAAGGTTAGAACCTAAAATAAAAACAAACACTTCGAATGGGACGGAAACCTATTTTGAACCATTTTTCGGTTATGTTTAGCATCGACAGTTGTCTTTAACGTGCCCAACATGGCATGGGCAAGGGACCAACGGCTTTACGCACCCTGGGAAGGGCGGAACGTGCAGTCATTAACTTGCTCAATCACAATGGCACAACCTCTGTTGATGTTACTGATTTACTGAAAAGTGAGAGGGGAAACCTGGGAATCTAACCCAGTACTCTTGGGTCCAAGAGGCACACGTTCTTTCCACTGGACCACCGAGGCTAAAAATTTACTGTTTACATTTAGGTTTTCCTACTGATTTCCGTAATATATGTCATATATCTATGTATGTCGATGACGTCCCATTATTATTTATTTACATTATGAAAACATTTGTTCACCCCTTGATTTGAAAATGACACTTGGTAATATTCATGTGGCAACGGTGCACATCGTCGCCCGTTCATTTCTGCGTTCCTAGTCTACCGATTCTTTGTTTACTTCTGAGGTGTCTACAATACAGGACCATCAAATGTGATTGTATTTCACATGGAGACATCTGTTGATTAAAACTGGGTTTGTGTGGTGTGTCCAAAGTCACTTTGAAAGTGGTTGGTCATGTAGAGGTTCCCATTACGCCATAACCTTTGTTATCAATGGCCGATTTCACCATGCACGAATAGCTGAGTTTAAGAGTTTATCTGCTGACCACCGATACGTTTAAGCGGTTGGAGACAGATGAACGCACTATTGACTTCAAGCACTATTTTGTGACGTTTGTCTGTGATTTCTCTTCAACAAATTGGCAACAGTTGAGTGCCAACAGAAGCACAGCGGGACTGGTGAACTCATTTGCTGACACAACTATTGAACTGCTGGCGCAGGCGGTTGTACCCCAATCAAAGAATATTAAAGCTTGTTTACGTTAATATTCTTTGTTATAATCGTAAGGCATGTCGTAATCGTAAATCCTAACGGGTACAAGTAACTAATCAATGAATGCCTAACTGCGCCATCTGTCAATGGGATAGATTAACACAAGAACATAGGAATCTATTAGGAGGTTTTCTAGAAATCTGTTACAGGGAATTAAGTGCCTAAAACAACACTAAACACAATAAAATAGAATGAGAAATTATGAATATTAATTTATATGATCATTCATTTGGCGATTTTGATTTACTTCAGTTATTGTAAGCAAAGTACTAATACGAGAGAAAATCCTGTTATTATTCAGTATAACAACGTTGTGTGTACCTACCTAGTTTTCATTATTTCTCGTCGTTTAAGACGTACTTACACACGTTTTTTAAAATTTAATTTCGGAAGTCAATATACATTTTCTGATGAGTTTTTACATTGTTTGCTATTTGCTTTGAAATGAGCATAAGCATAAAAAAGTTCGAGACGCAGCAAGTGCGTTATGGTAGTGAATTTTCATAAGATTGAGATGTTTGATTTATGAAAAGAAAGGTACTACCAAAGGGACAAATAAAATACAATATCTCTAGATAAATCTTTATAGTGGGTTAATTTAATAAAATAAATGACAATCAGGAATTAAATTTGTCTAAACAGCACAAAATGAAATATATATATATATATATATATATATATATATATATATATATATATATATATATATATATATATATATATATATATATATATATAATAAATTTGGTAAATTAGCAGTTTACCTCATGGAGGGTTTTGAGAATTGTTTTCCGAAACATGCTTAGTGTTCTCCTAGGTGCATAACCCACAACAAACATTTCTTATAAACAACCTCTAAAAAAGTTACAGGACCAGGAGTTAATAAGGGTGTAGGGCGAGGAAAACGAACTGTAAATATGAGTGGAAAAGCGAAAAAATAGCTTAGTCGGATCTCTAACAGCTGCCTTTTTCAGATTTTGCAGTCTTACCTCCTTTAAATGTTTTTTAACTTATAGTAACAGATCATGAAGAAGTTCACATGTAAATAACTCAGTAAAGACAAGGAATGCAAAGGGAAAGAGTAGTGTCGACGTGCATTAGTGATGTCAAATTATATTTATCAGCAGTTGATTTATCTAAAAGTGTTGGATGTGGGAAATTCCCTAATAGTTCTCACAGAAAATAAACAATAAGTTAAAAGAAAGGAAGTTTAATACAATTTTAAAAGTGTAATTAACAAAAAACAATACAAGGTATATTTAAGTAAGGGACAAAATTCGCTTATTGTGACAATACAATCAAAGGCTGTTAATGAAAATCGTGTAAAATAATATATTTACTAACAGGTGTAAGATTTACATTTTATTATTATAATTACGTGGCAGCTGTTTCCCTCCGATATGGATAAATTATCTAAAAAAGACACATCGTTGGGAAAGAGCTGTCATGTAAAATCAATATAATATATAGGTCATATTAATAGTTTTAATATTCATTTGAAAGTGAATTTAGTTCTAGTGTTATCTACTATCGACTAATTAAAGAAGACTATGTATCACAATTCCAACAGTTTAGTAAATGTAAAATTACATGAAATATAATTCTTCAACAAAAAAAAGAGGCAAAACAATACGCCTAGTTGGTTTTAATTTAAACGTTTTTAATTAAATCAATTCTGATAGTGGTTTGAGATGGACAAATGAACTATTTTAATTTATAATTAATTGTTTTCTACAAAAAATATTGGTTTGTTTAAAAATACAGACGATACAATGTTTTTATATGTTGAAGCTTAAGGTTTCTCTGGTTGGCGTTTCAAGGAATTGTTACACATGTTGATTTCCTAGCAGTCCAATGTGACACTGTACATATCTCTTCTTGAACTCATTGTGACACTCGAGTAAATTATTGAGTCCTCGCGACTGAACGTTGCTTATAAAAGTCTATACACTAATAAACGAATTTGCGTAGTATGTACATATATATACGAGGCCCACTCATTGTTGTTTGATGATGTATCGCTACCTTACTTAAAACACATTAAAAGCAATCTCCTCGGCTCTACTGCCTGGTTGGTCAAATTGACATATTGTCAAAAAAAATTGGAATCTTCTGCCTGAGGTTCCAGAAGTGCACAGTCCATTTTTGTTACAATTTGTGCATTGTGTTGCTTGGAGTTTATGCAGGTACGTCAAAAACTTTTGTAGTTTCAAAGTTTCCATTTATTTTGATTGTCCAAATAACTAATACTGTCCCATACACAAATATAAAAAGCATGATTTGGAAACAATTTTTTTTGGTCTGTAACGAACGGTTCAGATTATTTTAAAATTGCTCTAGGGGATAGGTGATAAATGATTTTGAGAAAATTGAATGTTTTTTTAAACCTTCAGTAATATAATGTTTCTTTGTTTATTAAAAACATCTGGTATTCTATGCTGAAATCAAATTTGGGGTTAAATGTGTAAGGGTGGAATATTGATGCCAAAAATTTCAATTTTTTTTAAGAAAAAAAAAAGACAAAACATCTGAAAACGTACACAACTTGATTCTGGAATGGGATTTGTTTTGTCTTTGGGTTGGGTCACTTCAGGGGGTAGGGGATCAATGGGGGGTGATTTTATGAAAATTTAATTTTTTTTGTTAAAAGTCGAGTAATATAACCTTTCAGAAGTTTATCGGTAGAGGAATACGAATATTTTCTTTTTCTTCAAGTCATGGATCCTGAAATCATTTCATGAGATAGTATTTCTAGCAAGAGTAGATTATCACAGCAATTTGGATGTAGTGATTTAATTTGCAATAATTTCTCGTTAGAAACGATTCTGACAATTGTAGTGGGGTTACCTTCCACTGCATTGAGAACTGACTCTTAAATTTGAGGAGGTCATTGGTATCTTTTGCATATAGAATTAGATTTTACAGATTTTAAGGCATCTATTTCCCTAAAACATCTGCAGATATGTTCAAAAATATTTCTGCTGCGTGCTATTCATCCGGGAAAACCTGTCATAATAAATTCTCACTGCTTCTTTTCCATTTTGTTTCGCTTCACCACAATGTAATAACAAATTAGCTAATTCACCCAAGGTATAATTGAAAAGTGCATTTTAAAAGCATATACAGCATCTATTACAAGGCTTGTTCAATTAAAACCCATCTTTGGTCAGGTTAGCCTTGAAAACAGTTGTAATCACTCAAATGACGTTTTGCAATGTTAGTTTTGTTTGTAAAAATCACACT
Organism: Tillus elongatus; assembly: GCA_964006375.1. Taxonomy (NCBI): domain Eukaryota; kingdom Metazoa; phylum Arthropoda; class Insecta; order Coleoptera; family Cleridae; genus Tillus; species Tillus elongatus. The sequence continues at coordinate 69,881,785 of OZ023269.1, read as the reverse complement.
TATGAGTTCCTGTCATTTGTATTTAACAGCGATTTTAAGTATTGTGACTTTAAAATGGCGTTTGTTGTTAACAATCCATCTAAATATAATCAGTGTGCGGTCATTCAATTTTTATGTGATAAAGGTTTGCAACCATTGCAAATTCAAACACGAATGCAAGCAGTGTATGGAAACACATGTTTTGCATATCCAACTGTCAAGGAATGGTTTCGAAAATTTAAGAGTGAAAGAGAGAAGATGAATGATAAGCCGCAACTAGGTGCATTGAGTACTGCATCAACAGACAGGAATGTGGCATGTGTAGAAGACCTGATTAGAGGAAATATTCTATTGTCATTCAAAGCAATTTCAGAAGATGTTGGTGTGATTATAGAATCTATCCGTAGTATCGTATACAAACTGGCTTACAGCAAAAGGTGTTAAAAGGTAATCGTTTTCAGTCGGATGAAGAAGTACTAAATGCCTTAAAAGAATTTTTCGGGCATTAGCCACAAGAATTCTTTAAGCAGGGTATACATCACTAGGTGAAACAATGGGATATGTGCCCTAATAATAATAGTAATTATTTGTAAATATATTTGCCAATAAATTTGTTCTGAACCAAAAATGGGTTTCAATTGAACAAGCCTATTATTACCTTGATAAATAAATGACAATAACAGCCTAATTTTTTCTTTCTTTCCAAAACACATTCGATACACAACATAAGACAACATAATTGCATTTATCTCATAAGCGAGATGAAAATCGACAAAATATAAAAAAAATTATCAGCACTAAATGACCTACATAACTGCTAAGAAAGAAACGTCAGTGACATTTTTTTTTCTTAGAAAATTATTAGTAATGGCACCAATGTACCGCCCCTTTAAAGGTAACCACACTCTTTTAGCAGTAAAATATGTACCAGTCTGAATATTTATCACCTTCCAAATTTCATGCAGCTTGCTGGTCATGATCTTCATTTTGATATTTTTGACACATCGATCCTTACCAGATACCAAGTTTGTTTTTTCAAATGAAACCTCCCGTATATATATATATATATATATATATATATATATATATATATATATATATATATATATATATATATATATATATATATATATATGTTTTAATATTAACTAATAAACCAGATTTTTTTTCAGCTTTATTTGATAATATGACAGGTTGTTGAGCAATGATTGGTATTAATCCACGGAGTTTCAAAATTTTACTTGCAATATTTTGGTTTTTTGCTAATAAGTCGAAAACCGCTAAGAATAGGTAGAACATTATATAGTACTTTAAGAAAGAAAATCAATTGATCTTGCTATTCCTATATAATACAGGATGTTCCATTTGAAAATCTCACATTACCTGCCATTATATGTTCTACCTAAAGACCATTTTTATTGTAGACAGCCTATATGCAATAATTGGATTTTCTATATAAACTATATAAACTTATAAAAATTTAAACTGACCCCGGATGTAGGTTCTAGGGGTCCTAGTTCGCGCTCATTTAATATTTTTTTTATAAAACTCAAAAGTCAGGATCTCCCCAATAGTGGATTTTTTCGAAAAAAATTAACTAAAAAGCGTTCGGCTGGTTCTCTGCAAATTTAACCAATAAACACTTAAATGTAACAATATTATGTTTTTTTACATTTTTTTGTAGATGCTGTTGGACCTATTTTTAGATGTATTTGATACAGGCAAAAATATATTAAAAAGTATAAAATATGTATTACATCTTATTCAATGAAAAGAAGTACAACCCAACAACACTGTATGTGGTATTTACGTTTCTGTTACATATCTTGGCTGCGCCGTTTAGGATGCGCCGTCTGACACCCTCAATTCAAAGATTACCGATAGATTACTTGCAGAAAGCCTCCTGCAAGTTTGTTGCAAATGGCAAATCTCCCCCCCCCCCCCGTTACTTTACGGTAATCCTGTATTGTAGACACCTCACTAGTAAACAAACAATTCGGGTGTAATCAGAAGGCAGAAGTGGACGCTGGACGATGTGCAGCGTTGCCAGATGAGTATTGCCAAGGCTCATTTTAAATATAGAAGGAAATCAAGGGGTGAACAAATGTTTTTATAATGTAAATAAATTATAATATGCCGTCATCTACATAAATTGATATTTGACATATTTTGCGGACAGCAGTAGGAAAACGGAAATGTAAAAAGTTAATTTTCAGCCATGGTGGTCCAGGGGAAAAACGTGGGCCTCTGGACCCAAGGGTACTGGGTTCAATCCCAAATTTCCCCTCTCCTCCCTTTGTACGTGCATCAGTAACATCAACAGAGGTTGTGCCATTCTGATTGAGCAAGGTAATCTGCACGTTCCGCCCTTCCCAGGGGGCGTAAAGCCGTCTCCCGTGCGCATGCGATGTTGGGCACGTTAAAGACCCAAATTTCCCGGACAGTGAGGTGATTGAATAAAGTCAATGAAGCAATTTCCGGTGCGAATTGCCGATGATAAATACAACTGTATATGCTAATAGCAAACAGTATCCAGTATATTTTTTTCAAATCGCAATGTTTCATGGTAATGAAGCAATTTCTACTGACAACTGTCAATGATAAACAAAACCGAGAAAATGGCTCAAAATAGGCTTCCCTTCGGACTGTTTGTTTTTATTTTAGCTTCAGACTTTAAATGAGTGTGAAAAGTAAGTTAAGCAATTTCCTTTGCGAATTGCTGATGATTAATACAACTGTATATGGTAATAGCAAACGGTATCCAGTATATTTTTTAAGCCGAAATGTTTCATGCTAATGAAGCAATTTCTACTGACAACTATCGATGATAAACATACCCGAGAAAATGGCTCAAAATGGGTTTTCCTTCGAACTGTTAGTTTTTCTTTTAGTTTCCGACTTTAAATGAGTGTGAAAAGTGAGTTAAGCAATTTCCGTTGCGAATTGCCGATGATAAATACAACTATATGCTAATAGCAAACGGTATCCAGTATATTTTTTTTAAGCCGAAATGTTTCATGGTACCCTATGTGAAAACTGGAACCTGTGATGAGCACTGATAAGTACACTTGGAGAACCCAAATCACCACAACACATATTTCAAAGACCTTACGATCGTTTCGTTGACCACGTCAACGCCATCAGAGGATGAAAAATTCTATAAAAAAAAATTGATAAGTACAGTGAATTCTTAATCAGCTAACTTTAATAGGTGTATTCATGTCAATGTTTATTTACTCCCAGAAAAATTACTTGATTAGCTGGCGCCGGGTTAACTAGCATATTGATCATCTAACTAATAAAGTTTGATTAGCTCCATAGTCCTATTTCACAGAAAAATATCAGATTCTAAATATGAATGAGTTTTGCACTATATTATATCGATTTTTAATTTTATTAGTGAATTTTCTTAAAAGAAATTCACTAACGAGGAGATCCCGACTTTTGAATTTTGAAAAAATTTCTCCAGATGTGTGCTAATTAGGTCCCTTAGAACACATATCCGGGGTCAGTTTCAATTTTTATATGTATATATATATATATATATATATATATATATGTGTGTGTGTGTGTGTGTGTGTGTGTGTGTGTGTGTGTGTGTGTGTGTGTGTGTGTGTGTGTGTGTGTGTGTGTGTGTGTGTGTGTGTGTGTGTGTGTGTGTGTGTGTGTGTGTGTGTGTGTGTGTGTGTGTGTGTGTGTGTGTGTGTGTGTGTGTGTGTGTGTGTGTGTGTGTGTGTGTGTGTGTGTGTGTGTGTGTGTGTGTGTGTGTGTGTGTGTGTGTGTGTGTGTGTGTGTGTGTGTGTGTGTGTGTGTGTGTGTGTGTGTGTGTGTGTGTGTGTGTGTGTGTGTGTGTGTGTGTGTGTGTGTGTGTGTGTGTGTGTGTGTGTGTGTGTGTGTGTGTGTGTGTGTGTGTGTGTGTGTGTGTGTGTGTGTGTGTGTGTGTGTGTGTGTGTGTGTGTGTGTGTGTGTGTGTGTGTGTGTGTGTGTGTGTGTGTGTGTGTGTGTGTGTGTGTGTGTGTGTGTGTGTGTGTGTGTGTGTGTGTGTGTGTGTGTGTGTGTGTGTGTGTGTGTGTGTGTGTGTGTGTGTGTGTGTGTGTGTGTGTGTGTGTGTGTGTGTGTGTGTGTGTGTGTGTGTGTGTGTGTGTGTGTGTGTGTGTGTGTGTGTGTGTGTGTGTGTGTGTGTGTGTGTGTGTGTGTGTGTGTGTGTGTGTGTGTGTGTGTGTGTGTGTGTGTGTGTGTGTGTGTGTGTGTGTGTGTGTGTGTGTGTGTGTGTGTGTGTGTGTGTGTGTGTGTGTGTGTGTGTGTGTGTGTGTGTGTGTGTGTGTGTGTGTGTGTGTGTGTGTGTGTGTGTGTGTGTGTGTGTGTGTGTGTGTGTGTGTGTGTGTGTGTGTGTGTGTGTGTGTGTGTGTGTGTGTGTGTGTGTGTGTGTGTGTGTGTGTGTGTGTGTGTGTGTGTGTGTGTGTGTGTGTGTGTGTGTGTGTGTGTGTGTGTGTGTGTGTGTGTGTGTGTGTGTGTGTGTGTGTGTGTGTGTGTGTGTGTGTGTGTGTGTGTGTGTGTGTGTGTGTGTGTGTGTGTGTGTGTGTGTGTGTGTGTGTGTGTGTGTGTGTGTGTGTGTGTGTGTGTGTGTGTGTGTGTGTGTGTGTGTGTGTGTGTGTGTGTGTGTGTGTGTGTGTGTGTGTGTGTGTGTGTGTGTGTGTGTGTGTGTGTGTGTGTGTGTGTGTGTGTGTGTGTGTGTGTGTGTGTGTGTGTATGTATCACATCGATAACTTGAAATATAATGCGCCGATTTTGATAAAATTTGGTGTGTACCTTTCTTTAGCAAGTGGCTTAGATAAGTTAATTAACCAGGAAAATCGGTCCAGCTTTTCCTAGAACATTTTGTGTTTCCTTTCGAAAAAAAAATATCTCTGGAAATAACCAGGTAAGGGCAACCAAATTAGGTAGGTCTGTTTGTATTATAAAGAGTACACCATGTATCAAAATTTAGGTCTATAAGTTTAAAGACAAAAAAGTTATTGGTAGATACTGAATTGTATATTTTAAGTTTGGGGCTCTTTTTTTTATGGAGCTTAAATTGTCAGCAGCAAACTCTGGCAGAATAGGAAATAGAAGTTAAATATCAATAAAATGAAAATGATTACCAGATGTAATGTTGTCAATGTCAATGGATTATATATTCGCAAGTCATACAATTATTGAATTAGCAATTTAAGTAAATGTTACGTGATAGCAGTTAATATGCGTTGCATTTCTAAAGACACAATATAAATTGGCGACGAATCAATGGAAGAAGTTACGCAGGCAGAACATGTGATTTGTTTAGTTTTGTGTAGTGTGGTAAAGTCAAGAAATTGGAATCATAATAATGTCTGAGTTTTTTATTTTTTTATTTCAACAACACAACACGAGGGCTTACAGCCTAAATACCATCGTACCGTGAGTGTCGACAAGGAGGAAAGAGGCAACTTGTTAATTCTGGACTTGAAGGTTTGGAGGTTCGGAGGAGAAGGAAAACATTCGCCGGCAAGGAATTCCACAACTTGGAAGTCCTCGGGACAAAAGAGCGGGCATAACAAACTGTTCTATGTCTGGTGACCTGGACAGTAAAAGGGTGCATTCGCTCTGTTCCCCTGGTAGATCTGTTGGGGACAGCAGGTGAAGGAACTATGGAAGAAAGCTCCTCTGAGCAGTGCCCGTGCAGATATCTATAAATATATATATATATATATATATATATATATATATATATATATATATATATATATATATATATATACATATATATATATATATATATATATATATATATATATATATATATATATATATATATATATATATATATATAAACTTTTAAAATGTTACTTTTAACATAAGAGTGTCGCAATACATACATTTTTTTTCATTTGAAAAAATAATGTTATGGGACGAAGCCGCAATGTCATAAAAATAATTTTAAAATGAAGACCATAACCACTTATGAACATAACCTAATTTCAGATTTCTATCAATTTTGATTCACTATATACTTCTAATACTCCATCGAGTTTGGCCCACGCTTTATATATAATTTTGATACAAGTGTATAATGTGGTGGTTTCAAATTAGTAATGAAAATTATGTTAGCTGCGATTTCTATGAAATCCTGTTTTCGAGATTGTCATCTTAGGACTAAGGGTACAACAATTATGCTATTTAACTAATCTGTAAGTATGTACAAAGTTTTCACATGACCAGACAGACGATCCTAAATCTGATGTCTGTGATGGACAAACCTTCCCTTTAAATCTTCATTCATGTCCATGAGGCGTTTCTTGTATGGTTGATAATCTGCAACACAATTATAAAAAAATTAGATGCATACAAACTTCTAGATTCTACATCTAACATTCTATATGTAAGGTATATAATAACCCTAACTACCCAACCAATAGCCCCAATAAGGATCCAGATGAAAGCCCCACTATTGACAATACAGGACCGCCAAGCGACAGTTTGATCTCTTTCAAGTCTATGGTTGAATACACCAAGGCTTTAGAGATGATATCTGTTGAGATTTAGAGAGTAGGAAGATTAAGACTCCATAATTGAACTACAACCCAACCTACACCTAACCATCACTCTATAGATTAGGCAGATTAAGGCCTAAAGAGTTCTATTCCATCCATATTTTACTCGACCTCTTGAAAATGACAAATGGCTACTTTTTGAAATAAAGATGTAATAAATATTTCATAAAATGATTATATATTAATTACCACACTGTAACCACTGCCATGGTTGGGATATTAATTAAAGAAGTATATATATTTAAAATAAACCAAAAGTTTTATTTGTGTAAATTCAGCTGTTTATCATTTATAAAAATGAACACATTAGCTTCCACGTGAATCATTTGGAGCAGGGGTAGATGAAGACATTAATTAACCAACCGTAAATTCACAGAATGAAGTATATAGATCGTCTTTGAGGCAGTTTGCTTTTACTAATGCAGAGAAAATAAAAACTTTTTTTATTTTGAGACCTGGGGAAATTCTCAAAGTCAATAAAGAATGAGATATATTAAATTAGATTATTATGGAAACTAACAAAAATGTTTTAAAACACAAATGAAACTGCAGCACTGTTTGTGCCTAAACAATGGAAAAGTTTTTTGCTGTTTTGCTGTATAGGACTTGCCAGATTACCAAAAAATATCAGATCACTGATCACGCAAAATTCTATATCAACATTACTTTGTACATCATAAAATAATAATAATGGTGACTTACAAGCCGGATGTTATTTTTTATAATACGTTTAAAATAGGTATTGACCTATCAGATAATTAAGATTAAGATTAACATTAATGAAAATTCACTAACAAATGAATAAAACGGTAAAAACCCAAACACATACTGACAGAGTTTGTTGACAAAACATTTTTTTTTCAAATAAAAATTCACTAAAAACAATCAAAAATTCACAAAAAAAAGAGAAAACAATGTGTTGGATAGTTGGATGTTATGACAAGCAGTATAAGTCACAAACAATCAGAGATAGCATTACAACAGGCTAAACTGGCTTCCACTTTTTGTAAGGAGTGTCCATATGCTCCTGCGCTGGGTTTGTATAAAAGAACATTTCCTCATTACAATAGCAATTTTTTCTTGTTTTAACTTTTTTTTCCACATTTATTACAAATAAACAATATTCCTTATCCACTTCGACTACTGTCTTATTACGGCATACACAACTTGACGAAACTGAGTCACCAGCGATACCCACTTGTCATGTTACTTGATTCATTTATATACCACTGCCATATTTTATTCATCCACTTTTATATACATACCAGCAATTTTTACAATCTACTAAATATAATATTACAAGATATCTAATCAGTATGGAAAAGCTTTCGGTGAATTTGCAGTTTAACTCACGGACGATTTGAAAAATATCGGCTGCTGATAGATAAAGTTTGGTCTCTTAAATGCACGCTGACACAAATGTTACCTTTTGTTCTCCCTTATTTCCCGAGTCATTCACATTTAAAGTTGTTTACACATTACACAGTTTTTTAACAATTTCCTATTACGGTCCTGTCACGTGCCGTCTCATTCCCTCCTAAACATTACATTTGGCATAAGGTGTCCATTGTGTTTGGGAATCCCTAGAATATTCTGGAATCAGAATATGGGAAATTGTCATTATAACTGACAGTTTACACATCGCTTTCAGTACGGCGCTAGTACCAGTACGCTTTGGGCGCTTTCTCATGCATTCCTGTATTACGAACATTCTTTCTGAAATTGTGTGCTGTTTACCTTGTTCTGTTGATGACCAGTGATATTATAGTGGCTTATAAGCTGCATGTGTGGCCCCTTTTCTTGGTCGGTGACGCGTTATTTGTTTCCTATGTTGTTTTTGTGGCGAGGAAATTGCCTTGTCGAGGCCGTCAAATTACAAGGTCAGGTCAGGTTGCCTACACAAGGGCCGGACCTACATCATTTTCCTGAGATGTTAAGGTAAGTTTGTGTAAATTTGTTGTTCTTTTGTGTAAATTTCGGGCGATCCTTAAGTAGACGGGCCCCGTCATTTCATGCAGCATTGCCAGACTGTGCTTATGGCTCTAGGGTCCTCCCTGGCCTGACGTTTCTGACCAACAGGACTCCCTGACCTAACTTTGACCTGACCTGACCTACAGGGCAGGTCAGGTAGGTCAGGTCAGGCAGCCCTGTTGGTCAGAAACGTCAGGCCAGGGAGGACCCAATGCAGCATGAAATGACGCTCTCGTGATGCATGGACCGGATCCGTCTGCTTAAGCATCACCGACCTGGCCTGACCTGCCCTGTAGGTCAGGAAGGTCAGGTCAGGCAGGCCCCTACAGCAATAAGCACTATCCGGCAATGCCGCTCTCGCGATGCATGAAATGACGGGACCCGCCTACTTAAGGGTCGCCCTTTTCTCGGAGGAGGGGGGTTTGGGGTGTGTTTCCGGGTGCTTCGCTGTAGGGGTTTCCTTCCCCCCACGCGTGCGTACAACCACCCCCGTTGCATAAACCACGAGAAAAAGTTCTTGTTCATACCCCCTAAGGAGGTTACGGGACCTGGCGTGAATAGGGGTGATGTGCAGGGTAGGCAGGGTTTAGGGGGGATATGGCGTCAGGATGTGAAAAAGACAGCTTTCAAGCTGCTTTCTTCGCATTTTCTGCTCATATTTCCTCCTTACTTCCTACCCCGCCCAGCACCCCTCTTCACTCCTGGTCCCGTAACTTCCTTGGGGGGTGAGAATAAGAAATTTTTCTTGTGGGTTGTGCGTCTAGGGGGGGTTCTAGGCACGTTTCTGAAGAGAAAAATTTAAAAATCGTCCGTGAGTTAAACTGCAAATTTACCAAGCTTTCTGATAATGTAACAAAATTGTTCAATAAAATTAGCTTAAGGGAAATTACAAGTTTGACACTAGTAAAAAAATTATTACCTGGACAGTACACTTCCTGTTTTTAATACTCCATACTACATATTTCAAAGAAGCCACAGTAACATCAAAGGTCATAGGTCATACCTCCTGCATGACCCTCTTAATCTTTCTCATCTTTAAGAAAACTCACTACTATTGATTTTGTGGAAACTATTCGCTACCATTGTTAAAAGAGGAAATAATTTTTTAAATAAGTTCTGATTATATCTCCATAAATCAATAAATTATAACAAAAACTAATTCAAGCTCACAAAACAGAACAGAAAAAAAATCTTAGGCTTTGCACATGTGCTAAATTATTTCAGTTTGGGTAAATACTTCAAAGTACATAAAATGATAACAAAAAAATAGGAATACATACCTTTTATATATAGTAAACATCTTTCAACTTTAATTATATAAATCCATCTTTGGATAAGAGAGATTCCGAAATTTAAAGTTACTTTCTTAAAAACAATTCACTACTTGAATTTTGCTGTCACTTGTGTATCTTCTGATATTTTTTGTAAGGTGTTTCTGCTTAAATAAATATAATATCACGATTACCTGAATCATTCGTGGTAGTGAAAGAAACATTTCACCGTTCTATTTGCTATTTATTTACAAAAAAACAGAATACGGCCTGGATACTACGTTTCCACCATAACGGCGTTTAAAAACACAGATGACAGTTGACATTGACAGTAGACATTAGACAATAGTACAGTGCTGCATTGACATATAATATAAAAATGCACTAAAAAGTTGTAACGTACAGATCAGTTTTAATTTAAAATATCATACGGATTTGGTAATTCAAAATGTTTGGTTATTGTACCGCAATTATTGTTTGAATTATGTCATTAATAATTAAAAAATATGTTAGGTTCATATGTTTTCATCCTAAGAATCGAATTAAATTTTATTAGTTGTTAATTTTTATTATATCTGACAACCCTGCTTATTTATATTTAACTACTGTTGTGAAGCCGTCTAAAGTAATAACAAACACATTAATACTCTAACTATCCTTGTCAACGTTGAATGTGCGAAATGCCTATGCAATTCAAACTGATGTCGTAGATTATTTATTTCTAAACATTATTTATTTCTTACACATTTTTCATTTTCGAACAACTTCTTTCCTCGTGGACCATTTAAGTTGAAATTTGGTTACCAACTTTATTTTCACATCTCCTTTATATGTGCAAATTTTCATTTGAATCACTGCAGTACTTAAAACAAACAAAAAATATTGCGTTTTAAAAATTTCCTTTACATTTTTTATACAAAAAATTAAACCTACGGTGCTCATCTTCGAACTCATCCAAACCATTAACAAAATCAAGGTAATCTCCAAATTTAGTGAAGATCGGTCAAGTATTTTTTGAGTTATCAGTTGGATACATATATATATATATATATATATATATATATATATATATATATATATATATATATATATATATATATATATATATATAAGCATATAAAAATCAAAACCGACCTTGGATATGGGTTCTAGAGGTCCAAATTCGCGCTCATTTGAAGAAATTTTCCAAAAGTCTCACCATCGATACCTCTCTATCAGTGAATTTTCTTAATGAAAATTCACTAAAAACATAAAATATTAATTAAAAATTATACTTGTCTCCATAATTACCTCCATCTATGACGTAAAATTTTATCCAGTAGGTAAATGCAGTGAATGGTGATTTTTCACCTACAATGATTTATAAAACAAAGTGTATAAGGTGTATGAAGTGCTCAAAGTGTACCATGGACATATATATATATATATATATATATATATATATATATATATATATATATATATATATATAAACATATAAAAATTGAAACTGACCCCGGATATGGGTTCTAGAAGTCCTAGTTCGCGCTCATTTGCAAAAAATTTTTCAAAATTCAAAAGTCGGGATCTCCCCATTAGTGAATTTTTTCTACGAAAATTCACTAATAAACATAAAAGCAAAATAAGTAAATAAATATATCGTCAACCTACCTACCAAATTTGGTTATCATAGATTTTTTATTTTTTAAGATAATTTTTTTTTTTAATGAAAACTCAAAATTTTTCCGGAAAACCTCGTCTGATTTTTTTGATTACGAACTTGTCAAAGTCATTTACAAAAGGAAGGTACATGGCAAATTTTATCAACATCGGCCTATTATTCTTTGAGATAAAAATTTTTTTCGAATGAAAACTCAAAATTTTCCCGGAAAACCTCGTCCGATTTTCCTGACTAACAAACTTGTCAAAGCCATTTACAAGAGAAAGGTACATGCCAAATTTTATTAAAATCGGCTTATTACTTTTTGAGATAAGAATTTTTTTCGAATGAAAACTCAAAATTTTCCCGGAAAACCTCGTCCGATTTTCCTGACTAACGAACTTATCCAAGCCATTTACAAAGGAAAGGTACATGCCAAATTTTATCAAAATCGGCCCATTATTTTTTGAGTTATCGGTGTGATACATATATATATATATATATATATATATATATATATATATATATATATATATATATATATATATATATATATATATATATATATATATATATATATATATATATATATATATATATATATATATATATAAACATATAAAAATTGAAACTGACCCCGGATATGGGTTCTAGGGGTCCTAGATCGCGCTCATTTGAAGAAATTTTTTCAAAATTCAAAAGTCGAGATCTCCTCATTAGTGAATTTTTTCTAAGAAAATTCACTAAAAGTGTTTATTTAAGTATAAACTTTAAAATAAATCTAACTGTTTTCAATGAGAACAAAAGATTAACCAAATCTAATTATTCTTCTCACATAACTATTCTTTAGCTAAGTATTGTAAACGAAAGTTTTTACGCGAACCCAGTTCTTATTCTGAAATATAGCGGGGTATTTTTTTACTTCCAGGCATTCGTTTTTTTTTTGTAACCTTTTAAAGCCATACAAGTAAAGAGTAAATATAAATAAATAGACTCCAATGTTTTGCAGTCTATTTTAAGACGAGATTTTTACCGGTTCCAGACAAATAATAGGGTCTAAAATAGACAAACTAACAAGGCCAAGGACAGGATCTCTTGTAGTAAGCAAAAACCTAATATGTAGATTTGTAAACATTGTTGGTGCCGCATACGTATGATACGTGTACCGGAGCAAACACTAGTGATGGGAAAAACTGTTATATTTCTGTAACAGGTCGCAACTGTTACTGTTATTTAGAAATAGCAGTTAAATATAACAGGTTGAAAATAACAGTATGAGTTATGAATTATTAAGAATTCCACGCAGACGTAGTATCAGTAGCTGAACCCGTCCGGTGGTGTAGTTGGGTAATGTTTAAAATTAAAAATATTTTTGTATTATGTTTAAAACAATTAATTAATTTTTTATTAAAAAAAATGATGGAGGTTTTTTTTTTGGTATTCATCACTAATAATAATTTGGTAAAAAATTCAACAATGCAGAATTTCTTTCGAATTTTCTTTACTAATTAAGTATTAGTTAATCACTGAGCTTGAAAACCTCTATAGCCATCTTTTCCTTGAAAATGAGACTTATGAAATACATGAATTATTGTAAGCAAAAAATAAAATAAATAATTAAAAAAAAATTAAAACTAATTTTTTTCTCTCTACCTATAGGGCGAAGTGTGTCTGGTTTCAACTATACCGGGTACAGGGAATATTTTTATAATTTCATTAAAATTGGTACTGTTTCTGAGATTTTTTAAGTTTCAGCGATTTTTTATTTTGCAGTAGTAATAAAAAAAAGATGTTTAAAATCGGACCCATTTCTTAGATTTTCAAAGTGAAAAGTAAAAAGGAATATTGATTTATTAGTTACATAAGGCAAAGAAGAATGAGCAAAGAACAGTGGCGTCTCCTGACCAAAATGTTCGGGTGTGCGGTAACGAGTTGCTGTTAGTGGTGGTTTTAAAAATTATTAACACTAAATGTACATATATATATATATATATATATATATATATATATATATATATATATATATATATATATATTCGACCTATATGGGAATGATACGTAGATAAATAAATTAATTTCCCACTGCAACACTAACAAATTAAAAAGTCACTTAAAACTTTAAAACACGAAAAGAACATGGAATTATTATCAAGCTCTTCTCTTCACACAAATTTGTGTTAGCGTTAGCACTGTCCGGAACGGGGTGAAAACTGTAAACATTAAAAGTAGTTCAATGTTAATATGGTACTAAATAATAAAATGTGTAAAAATCCTGGATGCAGCAAGTACGTTATGGTAGTGAATTTTCATAGAAATTATCTGGCACAAAATATTTTATTATAACTTTTTTATCTTGCAACATATAAATCTAAATTTTAGTGTATAGTTTAATTTTTATATTGTAAACCTACCTACCAAATTTGGTTATCTTATCTTTTTTATTTTTTGAGATACAAATTTTTTTCGAATAAAAACTCAAAATTTACCCGGAAAACCTCGTCCGATTTTCCTGACTAACGAAATTATCCAATACATTTACAGAAGGAAGGTACATGCCAAATTTTATCGAAGTCGGCCGATTATATTTTGAGTTATCGGTGTGATACCTATGTATATATAAATATATATATATATATATATATATATATATATATATATATATATATATATATATATATATATATATATATATATATATATATATATATATATATATATATATATATATATATATATATATAGTTTATAGTTTATTGTTATATAAATAGTACAAAGCATCTTACAAATAAGTCTAAACTTGTGACTGCAAATGATGCAATTTTGACTAAATTTTAATCTAAATCTCAATTGTTCTAAAGTTCTGTCATCTGATTTCTAATCTCCAAAATTACCTCACCTCATGGTACTTGAAATCAGTTTCTTCATTTCAATCAAAAATTTCTATATTTTAAAACTTGACTCAAATTAAATTCTTATATATAAAAATTGAAACTGACCCCGGATATGGGTTCTAGGGGTCCTAGTTCGCGCTCATTTGCAAACAATTTTTCAAAATTCAAAAGTCGAGATCTCCCCATTAGTGAATTTTTTCTACAAAAATTTACTAAAATGTATTATAGTCTTTGATTCTAGAATACTGTGGTCCAGGCAAGCGCAGTTGTAATGTTTGTAAATAATGCTATCACAACGTTTGTTAAACCGGCGTTCCATTCGTTTGTCTTGAGCGGTATTTTTACCGCTCACTGCAGTGTTAAAACGAATGGTATTTCCTTACTATTTTAAACACATGGGTGGGGGACTGTATTGTATACCAATACAGCTCTGTCGAGTGAAGTTGTTCGGAAATAACAACGCACACCTAACCCGAATTCATTCCCAGTTGCTATTGACCTACTCATATTTCCGAATGAAGACGTGGTGCCGACTTCATTCCAAGTCACTATTAACCGACTATTTATGAAATCAAATAACTAAATTAAATCGATTGTCATAACATATGTAGTGCATTAGGACTAAGGGAAAAAGAAATAAAACATATTTCACTGTGCACATTTTAATTATATTTTAGGGTGTGCGGCGCACACCTAGCTCACTAGGAGAAATCGCCACTGGCAAAGAAACTACCTAATATAATATAGGGGAATGTAGGGCAGAGCGGCCCCCCTAAGCTTATAAACATTATCATATTTCATTTTTTCAACATTTTTCTCCAAAAGTTGCACCTTTTAATTAAGGCCCACCTTATCTATCTAGTTTAATTAATTTTTATTTTTGCTGTTACTGTAAACCTATTTCACATCAAGTTTTATTTTTAAGTCAAAAGTGCCCAGTTTGCCCCATATGTGGGGCAAAGTGGACCGACGTATGGGGCAAAGTGGACATAAGGAGGTTAAACTGGTGATAACTTAAAAAAACACATGTATAATTTAATTTAAAGTTTTAATTCCATATCAACGGTAGAAACTCAAATAGGGGGAATAAACATGAGACATTATTTAAAGAACAATACAATCAAAACTTTATTCTTAAAATCATAGAATAAGAAAATATATGAAACAAACAAACTTTTTCCTACATGTTATATATATATATATATATATATATATATATATATATATATATATATATATATATATATATATATATATATGAATATAATATTTAAAGAACGGTACGACATAAACTTTATTTCTAAAATGATAAACTATTAAAGAACATAACACAAACACAAATGCTTTAATACTTTTTTAAATACCAAAATAAAAACCCATATTCATATAATCTGCATTTTCCCATGCCTCAGATTTGTAATATGAACTCTTCCCACTACTTCACACTCAAAGATATCACTAATATCGTCTACGTCTGGAAATATAAAAACATTTTTACTCTGTCTATACTGTCGTAGGAATTTCACTTGTATTTTTTTAGCCTGAGCAGAATTTTCTTCTATGTTTATAATTTGAGCTACAAATTGTTTTTTGGTTTGTTTATCTGAAACCAATTCCGTCAAAATAAATTCGTTTATATTCAGATCTCGAATGTTTATTTTTTCTATCTTAAATCTAGATGTTTTTGGATAATATTCAATATCACTGTCTGAATTGCCCGATTCAGTATATTCCACATCAGCAGAACTCTCAGATGAGGAGTCATTTTCAGTAACTATCTTCTTTGGTAGTTGTTTGGCTATTTGTTTTTTAACGGTGTTAGCTTTCTTTGGTTGAACAACTTTTGCAGATTTGAGTTCTTCATAATTGGGAGTTGCTGTTAGTATCATTGTTCTTCCTCTTTTCACTGATCTCTTTTGTTCACGTTGTCCAGCCTTTGGAAGTGGAAGAATATCCTCTGGAGAAAAATAAAGCTGTTTCAGATTTTCGCAGTTATCTTTGCCGACGCTTTTTTTTACTGTCTCAACTGGAGTAGATGGTGAAGATGATCTAGTGCTTGGACCTGGTTGAGGTGATGCAGAACGCTTTTGTGTACTCTCAGCCTCAACTTCTTCGTTGTGACATGTTATCTCTTCGTTCCGAGATTGTGCCATTTCGTTCTGAAGTTGAGTTTCTTCATTCTGAGGTGCAGGTTTATCTGTGGTCTCCGAGGGTTTGAATAAATATTCTGGAAATATGTTCGGGTTATAGGGATAGATTCCAGTGGCTCTAAACCCATTCAAAGCCGTTTCTGTAGTAGCAGCTCTTTGGAATGCCTTGCCAAAAAGATCACCTACTTCGTAAATGGTTACCAGTTTTCCTGCATTATTCACCAGCCACTTTTTTACCTCCTGTTCGTAATATGTCGCATAAAAGTCACGTCGAGCGGCTGCAGTCGATGAGATGTATGTGGGGGTAGAACTATAACATGCACATTGTTGGCTCGCGCCATTTCCACAAATTCCAAATTTTTGGTATGGGTTGCATGCCCGTCTAATACCAATAGGACCGGATCTTCTTTGGTGGGTTTAGCATACTTTAAAAAATGTTTGAACCAGACACCTGAAAATATTTCAGATTGCATCCATCCTGATTGATGATATGCAGCAATTGAATCTGGAGGCAAGCCTTTTTCAAGAAGAGGAGATCTTCGCACTCTCGGAAAAATTACTAAAGGGGGAACATAAAAGCCCGCAGCATTAAAACAAACTTCCAATGTAGAAAGGGTCCCTCTCTCCGCTGACGACAGTGCTCCAACTTGTTTCTTCCCTTTTAAAGAATATATTTTTGATGGTTTGTTTGGTACTGTCAGTAGTCCTGCTTCATCACAATAAATATCCGACTTGGTGAGAAACTGTGTTTTTCCAACATTTCTCCTAGAAGCGCAAAAATTTTTGAAACATTGTCTTTGTTGAACGCTGTAGCTCTTGCTTGTGATGTGGGTTCTGGCAACCTCAAAGAAATATTTTTTCGCCTCTTTAAAAAATTATAAATTCAATCGCGCCCAGCTAAACCTTTTTCTCTGTTAAATGTATTAGGAATATTGTTTCTCTCCGCATACTCGAACGCCAGCCTTCTCAGATCGGTGGTCACAAGTCCAAAAAGTCGACTTTCCATTTCTAGGATATGATTTGCTAATTCCGTTTCTTGTTCGGCTGTAAAAGTTGTGGTGAATCGTCCCAACTTTTTTTTGCTGCATCGTTTGGCTCCATGCCGTTCTTATTCAAATGGCGCCTTAAAGTGGTTCTAGGCACCTGGTGGGTTAAAGCTGCTTTTTTAATAGGCATGGATTTGTTTCTTACGTCATCTATAGCCCTTGCCATAGCCTCTTCGGACCAAGATTGTTGGTTTGATTTTCGTTTATAGCTCCGTACCATTTTCAAACTAAAACAATCAAAAATATGCAGTTTAAAACTGGTATAAGTAATATAAAAATTGGTAAGAAAGATTGTTAAAACATAATATGTAGCTGAAAACGTCATGCTGAGTGTCTAAATGCTGGTTTCACAACACTATAGTAAGCTACACAAAAATTTTAACAAATAATCTTGAGGTATAGGGGCAAAGCGGCCACTGACCACCTTGCCCCTCTGAAAAAACCCGCTTTGCCCCGCAGGGCCATTTTAGAACAAAAAAGCCGTTAAAAAAAGAATGGAACTGTCTACCAAAAAGTTACTGATGATAACTTCTAGCTACAAATTCAACAATTCAAAGACACATTAACAACTTAAAAACTCCAAAAACATACCTTATTATCGCTTATTTTGTAAACACTAAATATTGCATCACAGATCACGAAAAACTTAGGCATTCAAGGACGCGCAGGGTTGTGACGCGGCTGCTGTCGAAAGCATACTAACAATACGGTTTCGGCGTGAGTTTCAAGACGTGCTAACTGTGGTCGCGCGCGGATTTTTCTTTTATGCGTGGTGGGAGAAGTCCGCCTTGCCCCGAGGGTCCACTTTGCCCCACATTCCCCTAATACCTAAGGACTCATGTTAAAGCATAAAGCATAACTGTACATTTGTATACATATCAGTAACGTAACAGACTTTCGTCGACCAAAGTCAGTCAAATAATGTTCATCAACAAAAACTCAGAACTTTGAAAGTGTTTTGTTAGAAAAGTATTTTTTTTAGTGTAAGACAAGTTTCCAAAGCTGTGAGCACACTAGTATAAAGTAGTATGTTATGAAGTAAAGTCCGCTCTATACTCTATACCCCATTCCCAGTATCATGTCCATTCATCCTGTTATAACAGTTGCGGATGAAAACAGTATTATGTTATGAAGTAAAGTCCGCTCTATACCCCATTCCCAGTCTCATGTCCATTCATCCTGTTATAACAGTTGCGGATGAAAACAGAAGTTGCTTCATCGTAGCAGTGCAACAGAAACAGATACGACAACAGAAACAGATACGACTCCGAGTTCTAGTGTAAAGCGCAACAGCATCCCCTCCACTGTACCTGTTATTTGTATATATCCATAATAGGTTGTTACTGTTGCGGCTCGACAACAGTTAAAATATAACAGACTGTTAAATAACAACCCATCACTAGCAAACACGAAATAAGTTGTTTTCAACGATCTATATATGGAGGCGTGTTACATTTAAAAATGTGTCAGAAAAAGTATTAAATAACTCTAATTAATCCTTACCCCTCTCATGTTGCCTTTAAAGATACTTATTGTTACAAGCTTAATCTGTAAATTAAACATAAAAAACCTAATGATATATCATGGAGGCCTGGGTGCCTTTTCGGTGGCTGGAGGTGACAAAGATAGCTGTGAACGTATATATATGTATATATATATATATATATATATATATATATATATATATATATATATATATATATATATATATATATATGCACATACGCACATACGATTTTTTATGTTGCTATTTTTTTGGATTCTTATTAAGGTTAATGTTTTCGCTTATAACCGTGACGCAGAAGCCGCACGCTGAAGACCTTTAAACCATCGTATGAGTAGTCTAAGATTTGGCTTAGCAGTATCGATGGTCCAGTGGTAAGGACGTGTGCGTCTGGACCCAAAGTTCCTGGCTTCGATT
This sequence comes from Tillus elongatus, assembly GCA_964006375.1. NCBI lineage: Eukaryota > Metazoa > Arthropoda > Insecta > Coleoptera > Cleridae > Tillus > Tillus elongatus. The sequence continues at coordinate 69,862,348 of OZ023269.1, read as the reverse complement.
CCCAGAAGAAGAGCGTCAAATTATTTTTCAGAACCTACATACTGTAAATTAATATCGGTCGAGGTGGTGACATTGTGTTTGAGCTAGTTGAATGTCTGCACGTTTCGCCCTTTGGAAGTGGCGTTAAGTGGTCAGTCCCGTTTACCATGCGATGTTGAGCACGTTAAATACCCCTATCCAGGAAGAGGAGGGGTCTGGAAAATGTCCAGGATAGTTTCTTGGAGTTGTACTGCTTAGATTTATGTCCATACTCATTTCTTTAGACGTAGTTAATACCGTTGCTTCATAGAACCTGCCATCTGACCACATAACCGCAGTACTTTGTTTCCTTGTTTTTACTATTATGTTTTGTAAGACATACAAAGTAAATAGTATCACCAAAATGTAAGAGACGGAACATTTTGCTGAAAAAAAAACTAATTTTTACTTATACTTAAAAAATACTTTAAAGGTGTAATGATTTGTTTATAGTATAATAGATGAATCATCGGTAAACTGAGACAACAGAACCAGTGTAAACATAATAGAAAACAATTAGTAGATAAAAATAAAAAACTGACCCTCCATGGCATAGTATTAACTGAGGAGCAGTAAAGACAATGCTAAACGAGGTTAGGAAAGACAGTTACTTGGAAAACTATTATTGCTAAGCGAATTAGAAGACCAAACAAATAAATGTACGTCATTATATCAGGGTATTGCGACTCTTGTGCTTTCCATGACGTAACAGTGCAACAGAAAATTTGGGGAATTTCAGTTAAATTATTTACAGAAAACGCATAGTAACGGAGATACTGCCATCTCAATGATTACAGTCTGAATTAGTTTTTGGCTCATCATATTTATATACTGTCATATATTTTAATACTTTCAATTTTATTAGCCAGATGTTTTACTATTTTTAGTTATAAATTTATAAAAAATGCTTTTCAAAAACGTTAAAATTTACCATTCTATGTCTTAGAAGCTAAACTGATCGCCGCCTAATTAAAATAAGAATTTAAGATAGACTAAGTATATTACCAAACAAAAAATGGACACGAAAGTGCAAGAACGATTTAAATGTAACAAAATACATTTTACCCAGTTAGCAACAATTTTCATTAGCTTTTGCGACGGAGCTTGTAATTTGTCAACGTCGCAATCTAAGTTATGGCATCTTAGTTTCACACATCACCAGAATGCTCATATTTATGGCATCCACGATACACATAGTAGTTGGAAAACCAATATTTGTGACAGCGATGCCATAGTTGAAATACTGTTGTTACTCCAACTGTATGGGGGGTAAGCTAACTGTGACTATATCTACGTACAACC
>OZ023269.1:69826028-69858528 GCA_964006375.1 Tillus elongatus | reverse complement strand
TTTGAAAATGTACAAAAATCTTCCGAAAATAAACTTAAAATATTCCCAAAAAACTGGTTTCCTGGCCAACGAACCTTAGGTTAGTAGTAAATTAGGCTAGCGAAAGAAACATTTTATGAAAAATCGCTACCATAACGCACTTGCTGAGTCCAGAATTGATTTTCTTACAAACATGGATTATCTTTGAATGGAAAATGCAAAATAAGCAATAATATAAGGCGTGTTTGATTAAGAAAAAAATTGTATCACCAGCGACTTATGGGCCAGCCTGTGATTGTAAAAATAATTTTATAAGATGCAGTTCCAGACACCGTATGATTAACGTATACAATTTTTTCTCATATCTTGTATAATAATGGATATATTGAGCTTTACCCTAGAAATGCGTCACCCTGTATATATGAAAACAGATAAAAACTGAAACTAACCCAGATATGGGTTCTATAGGGCCTAGTTTGCGCTCATTTGAAGAAATCTTTTCAAAATTCAAAAGTCACTAAATTTTTTTGCATTAAATGCCTATGACTTTTTAGTGAATTTTTATTTTTAAAAAATCACTAATAGAGAGGTATCCATGGTGAGACTGCAAAAAAATTTTCAAATGAGCGCCAATTTGGACCCCTAGAACCCATATCCGGGATGAGTTTCGATTTGTATATGTTTTTGTTTCGATGAAAGTTAGTGGACATGTTGCTTTTGGAAAGACCTAACTAGTACCAAAATTCAGCTTTCTAGGTTTACAGAAAATGGAGTTATTCAAATTTGAAACATTTGATATCATTGCGGAGGTCAATTACACGCTATAACTGACGCTTATGGTATATTATTAGATCGTTTATCTGTTTTCAATTTCAGTTGACAAATTGTTTGCGTTATTTGGGAATTTTAATATACAAGTGCAAATTATTCCTTAACCATTTTATTAATGTTAGTTGGTGGACTAAACAGTGTTGGTTATGTTTTATCAACAGATATAAAGGATCGAAGTTTTATAAAAAGGGCTGATATGCAACAGACTAGTTATTTTCTCTCTGATGCTTTGGCGGTAGTTTGTGGTTTAACGGTCCATAATTTTTAGCTAATTTTCATACAAAAAATTCGTCAATGAGGGGACCGCGACTTTAGAATTTTAAAAAGATTTCTTCAACTGAGCGCAAACTAGGCCCCCTAGAATCCATATCCGGGTTTACGTTCAGTTTTTACCTGTCTACATATATACAGGGTGATGCATTTCTACGGTAAAGCTCAATATAATTATTATTATACAAGAGACGAGATAAATTTTTATAAGTTAATTATAGGGTGTCTTGAGCTGCAGCTTATAAAATTATTTTGACAATCACCGGCTGGCCCATAAGTCGTTGGTGATCCCTCCATTTTTTTTTCGAACACCCTTATTTTATTACATTTTTTATCGAAATATGTTTGCAAGAAAAAAATCGAGACGCAGTAAGTGCCTTTTGGTAGCAAATTTTCATTAAATGCTTCAAATTTCAATAACCCAATTTGCTATTAACCTAAGGTTTGTTGGCTAATAAACCAACATTTAAAGTCTATTGTCGGAAAATTTTTGTACATTTTCAAACAATAAGTTATTTTGATAAAATATGGCACCTTGTTTCTACTATATAAGTTATACCGGTAACCAAATTGATGACTGCTTGCATTAAAAATACATATTTGCTATTCAAAGTATTTTTATAAATATTCTCTTCGATAACGCACTTGCTGCGTTTAGACTTTTTTTCCTTTTAACTAAGAAATCTAAATTTCGGTACATAGTTCAGCTTTAACGACGTAAGCCCGGCTACCAAATTTTAAAGCTATAGCTTTGTTATTTCCGGAGATATATAAATTTTTCGAAGGAAAACACAACATTTTTTTGGAGAAACTGTTCCAATTTTCTTGGCTAAGGAACCTATCCATCCTCATCATCCCCTACCCCCTAAAGAGATTTTACCCAAAAGCAATCCGAACCGTTCGTTTGTCTAGTACTAACTGTATGCCAAATTTGAGGACGACATCTCAATTCGTTCTAAAGTTACCGTGGATACAAACAGACAGACCGACAGACCGACAACCCGACAGACTGACAGCCAAAAAAGAATTCGTTCCCAAATGATGTTTTCTATATGTTTTGATACCTTTTATGACGTTTAAGCGAAAAGAAAATGTTGAAATTTTTGTCGCCGATGCGAGGTTTGCACACGTTGTGACGATATTGAAGTAATAATCAGCAATATAAATAAAAATGTTTTTCTTCACGTCGTAATAGCTTAGCCTATTTATTTTCAAGCATTCTTTCGTTCCTTCTATGGCTATTTGAGAAGAGGTGTCATCCCTCTGATGACGCTAACTTTGTTTGCGAAACGATTGTCAGATCTGAAAAATATATTGCACTTATAAGAATGGTCTCTGTAAATTATGTGAGAGACAGCAGCACCCCTTATTACCGCTTAACTCATAGGTACCTCCTATTAAAGTTTCTAATATATTGTTCCATTTCATTTTTTCTAGGATGATGCTAAAAGCAAATGTATGACACATATTTTATAGAACCTCAAAGGTATCAGAAACTTTCTGTCTAAATTTTATCAAAGATTTACGACACCACATGCCTTTTATCTACTTAATTTGTGCTGATGAAATTTTTAATGTATATATTTGTTAAACATTTTAATAAAAATTGGCTGGCATTTAACATCTTTGCCACCAGAATTTTATATTTACCTAAGTATAGGAGTATTCTTTGGATTCTATTGTTACTGTAGTTGACAAGATGCTCAAGGGTACCCATATTTATTTCCTAAATACTACCTGCTCTCTTTGTTTGCTGCATAACAGTAATTTTACAGCTGTGATCTGTTGTGGGGTAGAAGAATTTCTAAATATGTATTATATAAAATAAGTGATTTTTTTAAAAATAAAAATCATTCGAATGTTTACCTGTAGTTATTAATCAAAGTTGCTTTTTTCTACAAGGGACGTTCGTTATAAAAATCGTAAGATTTCAAACAATGCCTCAATTTGGAGAGCTAAAGGTGGCTCGTATATGAGATGAAGTCCGCCAAATAGGTTGTGATTATAATCAATTATCCATTTAAGATTTAGAGAAACAAACTTTGCTGTTAAGGCAAACCTCATTTTTTCAGAATTTTTTATGTTTATTTGGTTCCAGGTAGGAACAAGATGATAAACATATTGAAACAAAAATTTACACATTTCTAGTGAAGTAATGATTGTAATCTTTTATGGGCTGTAACTACCATATATATTTTATGTTAATTGGGGCCTATATAATGCATTTCAATCGTCACTTATTTCAGTTTTTGTATGTTTTGGTTTTGTAAGCTGATAATATCATGCCAAAATATATTGGGCAAATCTTAAGGCTTATTTATATAGATATAAAGTACCGGTATAATTATTTATCAATAAATAAAAATAATGATAACATATATGCATCGGTCCAGTGAGTAATGAATAAATAACTAACCGAGTTTGATGAAATCTGGATAAACCTTTCTCTAAGTGAAGATTGGAACATGTGCTGAGCACTGATAAACGCACTTGGAGAACGCGAATCACCAAAAAAAAATTAAAAAAACCCGACGATCGTTTCACTAACCAAGTTAGCGTCATCAGAGGATGAATAATTCTAACTAAGAATTATTCATCCTCTAATGACGCTAACTTGGTTAGTTAAACGATTGTCGGGTTTTTAAAACTGTTTTGTGATGATTCGGTTTCTCCAAGTCAGCTTATACACATTTCTGTCCAAAAGGTTAAGCAGTTCAATCGAACCAGTTTTTCGCGAAAAATTCAATTTTTTGAGGAAATTTTTTGTATCTTCGAAAATAGTTAAGGTACTTTAAAGAACTTTGGTAGATACGTTTATGCTTTATAGAAATTATACTCTGCACCAAATCTCAAGTTGCTAACGTTATGGAAAATTCGGTTATTGTCATGATTTTTTTTTTGTTTACTTCGTCAGGAGGCCAATAAGGCTACAGTGTTGAGAGATTTTGCTTGATTAACGAAATTAATTTAATTATATAGACCAAAGAAACGTTATTTTAAGCTGGATGACATCTATTAAACTTTATGAACCAAAAAACCTTATTTTGAGCTAAGAGGCCAAAGAGTAGATGCCAAAGCATTTAAAAAACGTTCTTTAACACACACCAAAAAAAAAACACCAAAAATATTTATTTAATAATAATTTCATATATAATATGATGAATAGGCTATATATATATATATATATATATATATATATATATATATATATATATATATATATATATATATATATATATATATATATATATATATATATATATATATATATATATATATATATATATATATATATATATATATATATATATATATATATATATATATTTGTGTGTGTGTGGTTATGTTACATCTCGTATGTGAAGTTTATACTATCTTTACAATGTCGGAACTAATGTCAAGTCGAAGGATTTAACCGTTGAACAGCAACGTGGAGTCGTCGGCGACCAAAGAAAATTTAAATGCATTAATTGCTGTTCTCCTTACTTGGTGAAACCATCCCATACTAAATTCAGATGTAGAAACTTCTTTTCTGGCTTGACAAATGTTGGTTTTCTTATTTCTTACCGGTTTTGCTGCTTGACAGCATAATCACATAGGAGAAAATTGAATTTACTCATACGTATTTCTGACAACTATAAATAAAAACTCGTTGCTATGTTATGGTGTTTTAATCAAAAAGCAAATATAATAAAAATGACAGATGACGTCTTTGAAATGTCTTGTGATTTACGTCAATATTTAACATGAAAGTATAATCAACTTATAACAGTCCATCATAAGAGACAAAAAAGATAATAAATATGTTTCGATCACTCATTTTGGAAATATTTCAGAACACATTTTAAAACTTTTAAATGCCAGTACAAATAAAAAGGACGCTTTAAATCTTACAACACGACGCGTAACCTCCTATCTAACGTAAAAGAAAAATTATGTTTCCTAACATATTAACGTACATCATATAAACACAGTTGACAAAATCTTGAATTCATAAATTAGCTTCTACACATTGTAATGCAATCTACATCGGCGAAACGAGATACAGAGAAGATATGTCTGCATTTTGAAATAACGAGGCTGACAAATCTGCATTTCAAAAATCTATTATTCAGACTTAACATAGTACCACTGTAAATAACCGCATAGAGCCACTACATGTTTATAATGAAAAGCACAAATTTGACTTTTCTAATCTTTGGAAGTAAAAAGGCACATACGCGACAATAACTACCTTACTTTAAATCAGCAAACTGAGTATATATAGACGAAATTGACAATGGTGACGATGGCGATATTGTAGAAAGAAAGGGCAGCGATGATGGAGGCTTTGAAGAAAACGAAAGCTTGGAAAAAGATGAATTTGATGCAGTTGCTCCAGAATCAACAATTTCTATTTGGCAGAGCTGTGCCATCCATAAACCTCCCAGTAGTTAGAAAAACAGTATATTCGAAAAAATGGACATAAATGATATCTGCATAACTTTCACCGCAGAAGCACAAGAACTGTAAAAATATATTTATATTTGACGTAAAAAATATGAAATATTTTTTACACAAAACATTTTGGATATAGTAATTGTAATATAATTATATACCAATGCTGAAATTGAAAGTATTAAGACTCGTTACAAAGCTAAGCAACATTATACTGGTGCCACAAATAATGTTGAAATGTGTGCCTTATCCGGATTACTATATCTAAGTAAGTAAAAGGTTCATATTACGCTGACTGATATATGGTCGACTCAATTTGGACCACCCATTTCTAGAGAGATTATGTCCAAAAATCGATTTGAGTTTTTGATCAACTGTTTGGGATTTAACGATACAGCCACCAGAGAAGAGATAAATAAAATAATACAATCGGCTATCAGACAAATTTGAAATATTTTTAAGGAATGCTGCAAAAAAAGTTATACACCTTACGTAATCATTCATACAACCTTGTTGCGTTTCTGAGGCAGATGGCTGTTTAAAATATTATCTCTATGAGAATAAAGTTTACAAAGTCGATGGAGCACATTACTTTTATGGTCACAGGCAGGTTTCAGAGTGTGTTGGTAACAGCGAATAATCTATAATGTCGTCTAGTGTAGTAATCTAGTAGAATGGTAATGTCGCCTGGCAGCAAATTGGTAGTGCAGAAAATCACAATGAAAGAAAATAACATTAACGTCTGCAACTAAAGTGTTATTCTAGTGAAGGAAGCTAAGAGAGGAAAACACGTCCCATATATTCAGCAAGTTGTAACTAAGAAAGAAATTATTGGAGAAATACAAGAAAGCATGTATGAGACATTTAGGTCTAAAGCAAATCCAGAAAAAGGCCAATGAACACATTTGTTATAAAGAGCTGATGCCGACGAGAAAAATAGGGCATGCAGATATTTTTGTTGAAGTAGAAACACCAGGTTAAGAGCAATTGGGCGGAAGAACCAGTGCAGTGTAAGAGCTTCGCTTAAAGAGAGCTCCTATATAATGAAGAGAAGAAATATAGGCTACTCATTCACTCTGAGAATGAATATACGAGTAGAAGGCGACCGCATGAAGACCCGTAATGACGTGCGAGCTAATTCGACTAGTTTGAAAGAAGGAGATCGGGTATGATTTTACAATCCAGTACGACGCAGGGACGGTCACCGAAAGTACATAAATCATAGAAAGATCCGTAAAAATTAGTCAAACGGGTCAAGGACGTTGTCTATCGCATTCAGAGTAGCCCAAAGAGCCAGATGAATGTAGTCCATATGCACAGGCTTACGCCATTCAGAGAACTGTCAGAATCCGAACGAAGGGGTCGAATGTAAGAAGAGGGCAGTTTCACATCCGTCTCTATGAGAGTTTAGTTTATGAACTCTATGGAGCATATGACTTCTATGGCCACAGACAGCTTGCAGAGTGTGTTGGTAACAGTGAATACTCTAGAATGATATTTCGAGAAGGCACTAGAAGTCACAGATATGGAATCATGTAGAACGATCTAGAACTACTATAGACGGTATCAATAAATGAGTCACAGATATAGTAGTCAGTAAGTAGATAAGCGATTGTGCGGAATAATAGAAGGCAACAAATAAACTATTGACATTTGGTAATAGAGAAATATCTTAGTTGGTGTGTTTATTATTAGAAAATAGTCAGTTATAATAAATTAGTGGTTTGGAAAGCTGTGTATTGTTAATCAGCAAATAAAGAACCCCGAAGAGTGTAACAATATGCATACCCAACAAGCAAGACAAGTATGGTCTGAAATTTTATTTGTGCTCAGCTAAACTTTATATCAATAGAGAAGATAGAGAAAAACAGCATTCAATTCCTACACAATAGGTCCTCTATCTTACAACAGCCCTTCAAGGTTCAAACAGAAATTGTACCACAGATAATTAGGCTAGTTCTCACGATGTCGCGGAAAAATGTTATAAAAGAAGCTAACCTTGATAGGAACAACGAGGAAGAACAAACGTGCCAAAGCATTTATTGGAAACCGTCAATTCATCTATTTTTGTATTTGATGAAAAGAGTAGGTTAGTCTCCCATGTGTCAAAAAAAAATAATCATTTTATTATCGACTATGCATATATAGGGTGATATACTATGTGAAGATTGGAACCTGTGATGAGCACTGATAAGTACATTTGTAGAACCCAAATCACCACAACACATTTTAAAGGACCTGACGATGGTTTCACTAACCAAGTTAGGGCCATCAGAGGGTGAAAAATTCTAACTACTTCAAAAACTAACATCACTTTATATACCGGATCTTAGGTAAAGAGACCGAACTGAGAGGGGAACTAGTCGCAGGCATATTCTGCAGTCTATTGTATTTTTTATCGCCGGACGACGTCTCTGAACGGTCTTTATTAACTTACCTAAAAGGTGTCCATCTCTAATAATTTTGGGAAGGTTCAACGACAACTAAGTTAACAGTTTCCTTTGGCGGAAATATCTGTATTCTTATGTTATCTCTAGGACGTGTTGAAACGTGGGAATTTATTTTACAAAGCAATCGATCAGGTGACTCGTAATCGGCGGTGGTGAAACGTTCATACATTTTTTATTGTAACTATATTTCGCAAAATATATACTCTCGAACGCGTTTAGCTGTCCTTGTTGTCTAACATTTTTTTATTAATTTTAGACTATCTTCATTAACGTGATGATTATTATCCTAACTAGGTCAGGCGACGGAAGATCTATCTATAGTACCGTAACGTAATTGGGATAAGTGTTCTTTGAATCTAATTCCAATCGATCTTTTTGTTTGTCCGACGTTCTTAAGATTACAATATTTGCAACTTATTTCATAAATTCCCGACATTTTGGCCGTTCTATCCTTGTCTTTTTGATTACCTAGCAAGTTTTTTTAAGTATTTTTTGTCGAAAATGTTAGCTGCAAGTTGACTTTTTTTAAATGCTATCTAGACTCCTCGTGATTCGAGGTTCAAATGGTAGTCAAACAAAGTTTTTTCGGATTTATCTCTTCTAAACGTCGTTGATTCCGTCTTCATTTTCTTTGTTGTCTGTTTATTGAATAATTTTTCCACTAGGCAGTCAGTGTATCCCTTATATTCGGCCACGTCCTTAATATAATTTAATTCTTTGGTATATGTACTTTTGTTTAAAGGAAAATTAATTAACCGGTTTACTAAAAAATTCAGACTGGCCATTTTTTGTTCGTTCGTATGATGTGAGTCGTTCGGAATGTAGCTTAGAGTGGTGGTTTCCTTTCCATAGACATCGAATTCTAAAGTGTCTTTATTCTTGATAACTAGTACATCTGGAAAGGCTAATTTATTATAAATTTTTAATTCGTGGGTAAAATGTATCTAATCAAATTTATTGTTTAATTTGGCAATAAAATCTTCTAATCTGAAAATGTTTATAAAAATAATTTCAAAATTGAAAAGTAGAGAAAATTCACTTTGCCTGCTGGTAAACCATGTTATAACTTGCACACGATCTCAATCAAAATTCCTAATTTCCATGCTCAAACTCCTGTAAATATAGATGCCGCATGTTGCTACACAGTCCAGCTTATGACTTGAGAATACACACGTTTACCTTCTTAAACACGAAGCCACAACAACGCATAGTCGTTCATAGTTATATACAGTTGATACAAGAAGTTGTCATTTTCTTGATATATATGAATATATATATATATATATATATATATATATATATATATATATATATATATATATATATATATATATATATATATATATATATATATATATATATATATATATATATTCACCTGCCATACAAAGAATTTGTGACAACCGATGGCACAATGTTGTTAATAGTTCACACATAAAGTTGTCATTTTCTTGATATATATTCACATTCATACACAGAACTTATGGCAACCGATGCTTCAATATTGTCATATAGTTTACACATACAGTTTCCATTTTCTTAATATATATTTACATTACATACACATAATTTATGTCAACCGATGTCACAATGTTGTTAATAGTTCACACATAAAGTTGCCATTTTCTTGATATATATTCACATTCATACACAGAACTTTTGGCAACCGATGTCACAATGTTGTTAATAGTTCACACATGAAGTTGCCATTTTCTTGGTGTATATTCACATTCATACACAGGACTTATGGCGACCGTTGCCACAATGTTGTTAATAGTTCAACTGCGTGCGTGCGTGCGTGCGTGCGTGCGTGCGTGCGTGCGTGCGTGCGTGCGTGCGTGCGTGCGTGCGTGCGTGCGTGCGTGCGTGCGTGCGTGCGTGCGTGCGTGCGTGCGTGCGTGCGTGCGTGCGTGCGTGCGTGCGTGCGTGCGTGCGTGCGTGCGTGCGTGCGTGCGTGCGTGCGTGCGTGCGTGCGTGCGTGCGTGCGTGCGTGCGTGCGTGCGTGCGTGCGTGCGTGCGTGCGTGCGTGCGTGCGTGCGTGCGTGCGTGCGTGCGTGCGTGCGTGCGTGCGTGCGTGCGTGCGTGCGTGCGTGCGTGCGTGCGTGCGTGCGTGCGTGCGTGCGTGCGTGCGTGCGTGCGTGCGTGCGTGCGTGCGTGCGTGCGTGCGTGCGTGCGTGCGTGCGTGCGTGCGTGCGTGCGTGCGTGCGTGCGTGCGTGCGTGCGTGCGTGCGTGCGTGCGTGCGTGCGTGCGTGCGTGCGTGCGTGCGTGCGTGCGTGCGTGCGTGCGTGCGTGCGTGCGTGCGTGCGTGCGTGCGTGCGTGCGTGCGTGCGTGCGTGCGTGCGTGCGTGCGTGCGTGCGTGCGTGCGTGCGTGCGTGCGTGCGTGCGTGCGTGCGTGCGTGCGTGCGTGCGTGCGTGCGTGCGTGCGTGCGTGCGTGCGTGCGTGCGTGCGTGCGTGCGTGCGTGCGTGCGTGCGTGCGTGCGTGCGTGCGTGCGTGCGTGCGTGCGTGCGTGCGTGCGTGCGTGCGTGCGTGCGTGCGTGCGTGCGTGCGTGCGTGCGTGCGTGCGTGCGTGCGTGCGTGCGTGCGTGCGTGCGTGCGTGCGTGCGTGCGTGCGTGCGTGCGTGCGTGCGTGCGTGCGTGCGTGCGTGCGTGCGTGCGTGCGTGCGTGCGTGCGTGCGTGTGTGTGTGTGTGTGTGTGTGTGTGTGTGTGGTATTTTGTCGAAAATGTTAGCTGCAAGTTGACTTTTTTTATTGCTATCTAGACCCACCCACCCCCCCGTGATTCGAGGTTCAAATGGTAATCAAACAAAGTTTTTTTTTCGGATTTCTCTCTTCTAAACGTCGTTGATTCCGTCAACATTTTCTTTGTTGTCTGTTTATTGAATAATTTTACCACTAGACAAGCAGTGTATCTCTTATATTCGGCCACGTCCTTAATATAATTTAATTCTTTGGTGTATGTACTTTTGTTTAAAGGAAAATTAATTAACCGGCTTACTAAAAAATTCAGACTGGCCATTTTTTGTTCGTTCGTATGATGCGAGTCGTTCGGAATGTAGCTTAGAGTGGTGGTTTCCTTTCCTTAGACATCGAATTCTAAAGTGTCTTTATTCTTGATAACTAGTACATCTGGAAAGGCTGATTTATTATCAATTTCTAATTCGTGGGTAAAATTTATCGAATCAAATTTATTGTTTAATTTGGCAATAAAATCTTCTATTCTGAAAATGTTTGTGTTAAACACTGCGAAAATATCATCCACGTAACGAAACGACACTTTAGGAAAATAACCACTTTCACTTTCAAGATATGTTTCAAATCTGCTCATGAAAATGTCCTGCAATAAATAGCGATAGCGGATTGCCCAGGAAAAATTAATCAACAAACCAACAAGTTAGGTATATATATATATATATATATATATATATATATATATATATATATATATATATATATATATATATATATATATATATATATATATATATATATATATATATATATATATATATATATATACATAAACATAATCATAAAAAATTTAAAATTTAACTGAACCGAGATATGTGTTCTAGGGGGACTAGTTAGCGCTCATGTGAAAAAAATAATTTCAAAATTCAAAAGTAGCGATCTCCTCATTAGTGATTTTTTTTTAACAAATTCACTTTGCTTGCTGGCAAACCATGTTATAACTTGCACACGATCTCAATAAAAATTCCTAATTTCCATGCTCAAACTCCTGTAAATATAGATGCCCCATGTTGCTACACAGTCCTGCTTATGACTTGAGAATACACACGTTTACCTTCTTAAACACGAAGCCACAACAACGCTTAGTCGTTCATAGTTATATACAGTTGATACAAGAAGTTGTCATTTTCTTGATATATATATATATATATATATATATATATATATATATATATATATATATATATATATATATATATATATATATATATATATATATATATATATATATATATATATATCACCTGCCATACACAGAATTTGTGACAACCGATGACACAATATTTCTAACAGTTCACACATAAAGTTGCCATTTTCTTGATATATATTCACATTCATACACAGAACTTATGGCAACCGATGCCTCAATATTGTCATATAGTTTACACATAAAGTGTGTGTGTGTGTGTGCGCGCGTGCGCGTGCGCGTGTGCGTGTGTGTGTGTGTGCGCGCGTGTGCATGCGTGCGTGCGTGTGTGCGTGCGTGCGTGTGTGCGTGTGCGTGCGTGCGTGTGTGTGTGTGCGTGTGTGCGTGCGTGTGTGTGTGTGTGTGTGTGTTTGTATTCCCATATTTGTGGAATCTTGTGCGTGCTTGGAACTTTGAAGTGCCGTCTTTTTTGAATTGTGGATTCTTACACTCCGAAGCCACAAATTTTTTCTCGCAAAACAAATGAATTCCCTAATATTATGCCCTCTTTCTCATCGCTTTACAACCAGCTTGCAGCTACCTTTGGTTTTACCGGTTGTACTAGTTTCTAACGGATGCCAGTAGGAAGATTTATTTGAGTAAGGAACGATGCCAAAATTGAGGTTATGGTTGGAGTACACCCACTAATATTTATGGTATCTTATAGAGTCACTGATCAGAAGCGCCCGCTGCACAAAATAATTTCAAACAGCCAATGATCAGTGCTGCGTTGCCAGATATGGTTTCCTCGGCATTGTCTCGATGGAAGATCGATAATTTCAGGGTCGTCCTTTTAGCCTAGTAGACAATATTTGTTTATGTTTTATGAATTGTCGTTCTCAAAGCCATCTAATTACTTCAGAAGTTCTATAGCGCATAAAATGCAAGACTGCATTTTATTAACATTTTTTTGCTGACTACAGGTGAGTTGTGATATTTTATTCCCTTTATATCATTCAATTACTCAGTTAGATACCTGTATTTCGCTTCTCTCTAAAAATGTGTGTAGGTTTTATGGATTTATGGTTGTGGATTCTTACATTAAATGTCGAATAAATTAATCAGATATAGCTACACACCCATAATAAATGTTCATGACTATAAATAAAAATCTGATTTTAACCGTTCTTCAAGGAAACATTTAGGTTTTAATAAATTTGATTTATAAAATTTGAAGTTCATTTGTGTCTAGATTATGAGTGCAAAATCCTGGACCCAGCAAGTGTGTTATGGTAGCGAATTTTCATAGAACTGTTTTGAATGTTAAATATATATGTATGTTTTTAATGAAAGACATCAAATTTGGTGGATATTATAAACTTTTGTAGTAAAAACCATGTAGCATATTGCACCAAAATATCTTTATTATTTGAAACAGTACAACAATTTTCCCGAAAAAACTGGTCGGATTTTCCTGGCCAACGAACATATCAAAGCAATTTACACAAAAATTACTCTTGCCAAGATATAGATATTCACAAAAAGCTTTTTGACAGAAATTTAAAAAATGTTTCTTTCAACTATTCACGGAAATTTGAGTGGTGTAAGTGAAGTGGAAGTAAAGAAAACCATAAGAAAATAATAATTATACTTTCATGTCACACGCTGTCAGAATATGTCTGTCATTAGGAAGTTTCATTTAACATTTGTGAAAAAAATGTACTAACTACTTATATATTATGAAAATGTAAACCTAGATAATCCTATAAAATTAATCATTTCTTACTTTTTTGTATCAGAGGTTATTTATATTTAATTTTTTTTTTCAGAAAATCGCCAAATAATCATCATCTAATCGGATGTTAGAATAAAAAAAAACTAAAAATTTTCTTTTTTAAACTGATCCCTACAAACAGAAATCAGTTTGGCTTTTTGCAAAATTTATTTACAGATAACATAATAAAAAATATATCTTTTACTTGTCATAATTATTATACAAAAATAAATGTAACTAAAAAGTTATATGACTCTCTTAATAATAACACAAAATGTATGGGAATATTCCTTGATTTAAATAAAGCATTCGATATAGTCTCCCATGATTTACTATTGATAAAACTGGAAAAAATTGGTATAGGAGGTCTTGCTCTCAACTTATTTAAATCATACCTTTATGATAGAAAATAAAGATTCCGCAATAGGCCGACGTTATGAAAAATGCGCACTAACTTACGTAATAATAAACCTATATCCTTCATCAAATAATATTTAAGTAATTGCTGCTAAACAAGCTTCAAGTGCTAGTTGTTTATAAATAAAAAGTTTGAAGAAAGAAATGGGATGTTATTTTGAGTTATAAATGAGATATTTCAGAAACGTAATATATTGAGTATTTTATGCTAATAAGCTTACACTGAAATTTTATGTAGAATTAAAAAATTACATAATGTACCAGATGTTATTTTCGAATAATTAAGATGGTGTTAACTCGCTCATCATAAAGTTAATGTTTTAGAGAACACAAAATATTTTTGCTGATTTAAAAATGTGTAAAATTAAAAGATATGAATTTTTAACGTGCCCAACATTGATTGCATGGTACATGGGACTGACATCTTAACGTCCGCACGGCTGAACGTGCAGATGTTCAACTTGCTCAAACACGATGCCACAACCTCGGTTGATGTTAATTTACAGTATGTACTGAAAAATAATTTGACGTTTCTACTGAGAATTGAACCCGGGAGCTTTGGGTCCAGAGGCACACGTTCTTACCCTTTGGTCACAGAGACTGCTAACTGGGTAAAATGTATTTTGTTAGATTTAAATCGTTCTTGCATTTTCATGTCCATTTTTATGTATCAGGAATTGGTTTTTAGTGAATTTTCTTTAAAAAAAATCACTAATGAGGAGATCCCGACTTTTGAATTTTGAAAAAATTTCTTCAAATGAGCGCTAATTAGGCCCCCCAAAACACATATCCGGGGTCAGTTTCAATTTGTATATGTTTATATATATATATATATATATATATATATATATATATATATATATATATATATATATATATATATATATATATATATATATATATATATATATATATATATATATATATATATATATATATATATATATATATATATCACACCGATAACTCAAAAAATAATGGGCCGATTTTGATTAAATTTGGTAAATAAATTCCTTTTGCAAATGGCTTGGATAAGTTCGTTAGCCAGGAAAATCTGACCAAGTTTTCCCGGAAAATTTTCTTTTCTTTCGAAAAAAATTATATCTCCGAAATTAACAAAGTAAGGGCAACCAAATTTGGTACGCAGGTTAACATCCTTACCTACCAAAATTCAGCTATGTAGGTCAAAAGACAAAAAAGTTATAGGCGTTTAAAGAAAAATAAATTGGGGTTTTCCTCAAAACGTCAAAGTTGCGATTTAAAACGTCAAAATCGGCAACATTTAGGCAAATAACTTGAATCTAATACGGGCTATGGAAATCAAATGTCTCAAGAAGGTTGTTTTACAAACCCTGAAGTCTTAGTTTTAACCGTCATTGTTTTTCATTTTACTAAAATGTTTCCAGAAAATTCATTTCAAATAGACCCTTTCTCTGATGCTTGGTAGTAGTCTTAGCTATAGAGTTTATCGTTTAATGGTATATAATTTTTGTCGAATTTTCGTAAAAAATCAATAAAGCTCAATATATCCGTTATTATACAAGATATGAAAAAATCTTTATACATTAATTATAGGGTGTCTTGAGCTACATCTTAAAAAAATATTTCTACAATCACAGGCTGGCCCATTAGTCGTTGGTGATACATTTTTTTTAAAATCAAACACGCCTTATGTTATTGCATTTTTGCATTTTCCATTGAAATATAATGCATGTTTGTAAGAAAAGAAATCCTGGATGCAGTAAGTGCGTTATGGTAGCGAATTTTGATCAAATGCTTCACATTTGAATAGCCCAATTTGCTATTAACCTATAAGGTTGACCAAGAAACGAGTTTTTTCGGGAACACTTTAGGTTTACTTTTGAAAATTTTTTGTAAATTTTCACACAATAAAGTTATTTTTATGAAACATGGCACATTTTTTACTATATAGGTTATACTGGTAACCAAAATTGATGCCTGCTTTCTTAAATAAAAAGAAAACACACATATTTGCAATAAAAACATTTTAATGAAAATTCACTACCATAACGCACTTGCTGCGTCCAGATTTTTTATTTGGTAATATACTTACTGTATCTTAAATTCTTATCTTAATTAGGCGGCGATCAGTTTAGCTTCTAAGACATAGAATAGTGAATTTTAACGTTTTTGAAAAGCATTCTTTATAACTGAAAATGGTAAAACAGCTGGCTAATGAAATTGAAAGTGTTAAAATATATGACAGTATAGCTGGCCTATTTCCTTTACACGACATTTCACATAAGGTTTTTGTTTCAGTAAATTACCTATAATCCAAGAAATCGCTACTAGAGTCCGTCCACAAAATCATTTCAATATTATTACCTCGTATAGCTGACAGTAAACATTAAATATTTCTGCAAACGGACTGCACACAATATTGCAGTTAATTAGTTGGGGTAATGTCAATTGTCAGTGACATATCACCACTCATATTAATTGCGTCAGTGGTAATCTTAGGTCGCCAAAATTTTAACAACTTTGGGCTCAGCAAGTTCGTTATGGCAGTGAATTTTCATAAAAATGTTTTTTAATAGCAAATATCTGTGTTTTTTTTTAAGAAAGCAGGCATCAAATTTGCTTACTAGTATAACCTATATAGTAGAAACAATGTGCCATGTTTCATCAAAATAACTTTATTGTTTGAAAATGTACAAAAATTGAGCTATTGAAATTTGAAGCATTTAATGAAAATTCGCTACCATAACGCACTTGCTGCGTCCCAAATTTCTTTTCTTACAAACATGCATTATATTTCGATGGAAAATGCAATAACATAAGGCGTGAGTAGAAGGGAGGTACTTTCCGCCATCTTGGATAATTATAATCCCATTAATTACTTTTAAATGACTATGTGAAGGTCGTTAACTGGTTTTTAATTGATCATTGCACGTTAAAATTTTCGTGACGTAGTGAAATTTGGAAAGCAGACTTAACATTAGTAAATGATGATTGCAGAATTAAATTACTTGTAATTTATATTAAAAGATGTTTGACGTATTATAAATGTTTATAAATCGAAAATCAATGTAAGTCTTCACATTCTTTAACTGTGAGAAAGTGTTAGACATTTCAAAACATTACTGAATGACCATTGCACATTAAAATTTTTGTGACGTAATATAATTGTCTATGAATCTCGAGTTAATGTTAGTTTGTCACTCTATGTGTAGCTGAAGAAGTTTTTGATATTTTTTCATTAGATAATCTAACGAGTGAAAGTTAAAGTAGAAATTGATATCTTTGTTAACGAGACATAAATGTATATCAATACGTATAAATACAAGTGTCAAATCTGTCACCAGTCTCAGTCTTTCATTTCTTGCTAAGTAAGTAAATAGTATTCTAACCTAAAACTTTTGATATTATTATTATATTTTCTCCTTGTATTGTCTCAGTAGATTACTGGTGTGTATTTGCGGGTCTTAGACCAAGCACTTATTTCTGTTGTAAACATTTTCTGACAATATTATTATTATTATTATTATTATTATTATTATTATTATTATTATTATTATTATTATTATTATTATTATTATTATTATTATTATTATTATTATTATTATTATTATTATTATTATTATTATTATTATTAGCAATGGCTTCCCCTTCGTCGCAAGTAGAAAAATCTGCTGTAATCAATCGTCGAAAACGCCGTAGCAGACCCTACGACAGTGCCACCAGCCAGTTGGTAGACGTGGAGGAAGAGTTACCGGCATACCAGATTGAAAACAAAGCTGAAGATGTTTTCACAAACGAAGAGAACATTCAAATCCCGGAAGAGGCTTGGCTGCAACTAGAACAACAGACGTTGCAGTACCAGCAATCCGTTAAAAGAGAACGGTACGAACGGCAGCGATTGTTCAAGGAGCAGCGTTTTCCTCTAAACGACAGCGGCAGCAAGCTGCTCTGTGTTGGTTTGGATCCGTACAACTGCTTCCAACTGGCAGTAAAAATAGTTAAACCTGGAGTGGAGTTAGGGGTTACTTTCACTTACAGCACATTCCAAGACCTTTTCAGCAAATTACCAGACATCATAAGGATTCTCAATTGTGAGTCCCAAGCAGATGGTAGGCTGAGGTACTATGATCTGTTAGATTATTCGATTGAGATGGTATCAGCAGAGACAATAAAGTTTGTGCCAAAGGATAACATTAATGGATTTCAGCTGTACATTGGACTGGCATCACTCATGAACATAATTAAGATGAAGGATTTTTTGGATGCAGTCATACAGGAGGTGACCAAGTGTGAAGAAGTACACGTTGTTCCACACCTGGTTAATACTGTGGTTATCAAATCATTGCGAGAGGGACGAACACAGGCAATTGATGATAGTTATATATATATAATGTTTTAAGTAGTCAACCTTCTTTCAAACCATGCTTTACTTTTCTCTGTGAATTGTTGTATAAATTTAATCACTTTTTAAAAAACAAAATTAAACAAGCTGTGAATAAAGCTGTAGAAACAAATAAAAGAAAATTAAAGTAAAAAAATAAAATTTATGTTAAATATGTAAAGGTTGTTTTATTAGAGATCTCCTTTGTCTTTTCCATTTTTAGTTTATCACTATAAATTAATTATTGTATACTGCAGAGGGTCAGTCATCATTCAATAGTTGTTTTATCAACACAAAAGACATGAACATACAATTTCGGCATCCCTTCACTGCAATTATTGCAGGACCCACATCTTGTGGTAAAACTTATTTTACTAAAAAGTTTTTAACTAGTTTATCATTAATGAGTGACACTACATTCGAAAAAATAATATGGTATTACGATGAATGGCAACCATCATACAAAAATAATAATAATGTTCATATTGTATATAAACAAGGCTTGCCAGATATTACCGATTTCAGTGGGGTGAAACCAATTTTAATTGTGCTAGATGATTTAATGCGTGAAACAGGAAACTCAGTGGTAGATATATTCACTAAAGGAAGTCACCACAGAAATCTTAGTGTGTTTTATATAACACAAAATATATTTCATCAGGGCAAAGGTCAGCGTGATATTTCGTTAAACGCTAGTTATATAATTTACTTTAAAAATCCCAGAGACAGATCGCAAATAATGCATCTAGCTCACCAACTTTACCCTAAAAATTCAAAGTTTATTCAAGAAGCTTATGATGATGCAACCTCAAAAGCTCATGGTTACCTCTTATTTGACTTGAAACAAAGTACTCCAGATCTGTACCGTTTCAGAACCAACATGTTACCTGAAGAGTATCCTCCAATTGCCTATGTACCGAAAAAGGGGTATAAATATAATCAGGATACAAAATTCATACTCAGTTAAGTATAATGTCTCGGACGCTAGTTAACAGTGCTGAAATACTAAAATTCCTACATAAGGCAAAACCTCAATATAGAAAAGCTATTTTAAAAGAAGCCGATAACAATCTGATAAACTGCATTTGTGAATGTGTTTATAACACGTTAGCAGGACGAGTTAAACTTTCTAATACACAAAAAAGTAAACTTTCAAAACATAAACATACCCTGAGAAAATTAGTGAGGAGAGGGGAGTCTCTAAAGGTTAAGAAAAAAATTTTAATTCAAAAAGGTGATACATTTCTGCCTATGCTATTGACACCTTTACTAACAGGTGTGCTAAGTAGCTTTTTCAACAAATAATATGGAACATGCAAAAAAAATGGTTCTCGTTGAGCCAGATATGTTAGACAGAATACATAACTCGCAAAGAATAGAACCAGATGTGTTATCTCTACTTGATGCTGATATGAAGAAAAACAACCCCGGCATAGATGATCGACAAAAATGGACAATGTATCATCAGGTCTTGCAGAGGTATTTACACGTAGTTAATAATACCCGCAAACCTATCACTTTTCCGATTATTGAACAGGATGTTCAATATGAAAGTGACAAAGTAGATGTTGATGTTGAAATACTAGATAGCGTACCTAGAACCCTACGTAACAAGGCTAGTTTAGTTCTTCAAAAATTAAAAAGAGATGGTTCTGTCAAGTGGGACGCTAGAGGAGCAGTTTATATAAACAATGTAGAGATACAAAAATCTAATATCACAGATTTATTAAATGATGTAATCAGAACTCGTAAAGGTGTTGATCCTGCCGGGTGGGAACAATTTGCTCTGGCACTTAAGAAGATCAACGTACCTTTCGAGTTGATAGGTAATACAAAACGACGAGACTACATATCCGACGTGCACACTAGCACATCGGCAGTCAATGCGAAAGAAAGTGTTTCTCCCTCCCCCTCCTCCTTAACACCAGACGTTAACTCTAGCCATAAACATTTTGGTGAGTCAAAAAAAAGTCAAGTTAAGAAAACCCTAGGTAAATCAAGACCAGTTGTTGACTGGGAACCATTTAGACTATGAGCAATTTACGAAAAATATATTATGATCCAGAAAACTCTGCTGGTTTATCGAGTGTCGAAAAATTGTATAGCATTGTTAGAAAAAATAAAAATATATCTAAAAAAGCAGTACAAGATTGGCTAAGCTCTCAAGACACTTATACTCTACATAAACAAGTGCGAAAAATATTTCCTAGAAACAGGTATCATGTAACAAATATTGATGATCTTTTTCAAGCTGATCTAATAGATATGCGTAGTATGAAAAAATATAACGACGGTGTGAACTACATATTATCTGTAATAGATGTTTTTAGTAAATATGCCTGGGTCAGACCTTTACTGTCTAAACATGGTACCGCTGTAGCAAAAGCTTTGGAAGATATATTCAGTAAGAGCAAAAGGATGCCACTAAATTTTCAAAGTGATAAAGGAAATGAGTTCATTGGAAAACCTGTTCAGGATTTGCTTAAAAAGCATAACATTAACTTTTATGTAGCGAGAAATCCTGACGTTAAAGCAGCTGTAATCGAGAGGTTCAACAGAACATTTAAAACAAAGATGTTCAAATATTTCACGTACACTAACAATTACAGATACATAGACGTTTTACAAAAGCTAATGACCGCGTATAATAATTCTGTTCACAGAACTATTAAAATGGTACCAGCTCAAGTAAATAAGAAGAACATTTTGGCTGTTTATTATAATACTTATAACACCCTTAACAAACTTGTGGTAAAACCCGCAAAACTTAAAGTAGGCGATTATGTAAGAATATCGAAATATAAACACATTTTAGAGAAAGGATATACCGGTAATTGGAGTGACGAAATATTTCAAGTAACTCATGTATTCAGTAGGAGGCCTGTAGTGTACAAAATATGTGACCTGCTAGAAGAGGAGATAGATGGCGTTTTCTATGAAAGTGAACTTCAAAAAATAATTGTAACACCAAATAGACTATATAAAATCGATAAAATTTTACGCAAGCGTTTTAGAAAAGGCAGAACCGAAGTGCTTGTACAGTGGCGAGGATATCCATCAAAATTTAATTCGTGGATTGATTTTTCTCAGTTAGCAACATCATGAGTGACACAGAATTTTATTTGACACTGCTAAGTAATAGCTCAATGAATTATTTTCCTGAAAATAAAACCACTAGCTTCTCTACTCAATTGCCCAAAGTATTACATCTTGGTGGTCGCTGGGTTGTAGGCTTGACAGAATTTCAGTTCCCATGCTCTCTAGAGACCGTAGGGGAAAATCACAATACAATATATATAAAACAAAGAAAAAATGTCAGTCAAAAACAAGAGAAAGCACAATATTACGATAAAAATGATCCGGACAAGTGGATGAAGACAAAAATTGAGTCTGGTAACTACAATGCAGTTGAAGATCTTATTACAGCTCTAAATTTGAACACCGTCCTAGTAAATAAGGTGTTGTTTACGATAAATAGATCAAATAAAGTGAGCGTGAGCATTCAAGATAATAGAATCACATGGCTAAAAATGTCTCCGAACTTATCGTTACAACTGGGTTTCGAGCCAGATAATGATTTCTGCAAAGTCAGGGAGTCGCGCCATCCAGCTAATGTACTGCTTGGACTGCCCTCGCAGCTAATTATTTATTGTGATCTTATAGAACCACAAATTATCGGCGACGTATTCGCTCAGGTACTTCGTGTCGGTGTCTTAGATAGTAAAAGATACATCTACGGAACCCAACAAAATCACATTTTTTCCCCCGTACACTACCTACCTGTATTAAAAAGGGAATTCGAGAACATTGAAATCCATATAAGAACAAACACTGGTGAAAAAGTTCCATTTCTGTTTGGTACTGCGTGCGTCAAGCTTCACTTTAAAAAGATAACTGACTAAACTGACTCCACAATGATATACCACTGTCCGTATCATCACTATTACATTAATCAGGCTGGATCTGGTTCAGGGGTTTTATACAAAGGGTCTGCTTATCAGAGAGGGCATGGTATTGGAAGTTTTTTGGGCGGTATTTTTCGCACTATTATGCCGCTGTTAAAAAGAGGTGTTAAAACAGTTGGAAAAGAAGTTCTTAGAAGCAGCGCTGGTTTCTTAGGTGATCTATCTGAAGAGAAATCAGTCAGAGAGGCTTTCAATAAACGCATTAAAGAAGTGGGTGGTAACCTCAAGCGAAAAGCCACAACTACTCTTGATGATATGGTGGGTTCGGGTGTTATAAAAAGGTGACCTGCTGCGAAAAAGTATCAAAGTATTACAAAACATCGACCAGTCAACAAGAAGCAGCTTTCAAAACGTGAACGTGATATTTTCGATTAAACATGTCTTTTCTTCACGCTCAATCATGTGAATGTGTTAAATCCGAGCTAGACCTTTTTACAATTCCATCGACACAAACCAGTATAGAAGCAGGACAGTGGGTACAGTACAAACCTCTTTCATCTATAAGTGATGACTCACCTCTTGAATTTGTTATCTCTGGCGGCGGTGATGAATATCTAGACTTATCACATACGTTATTATCTCTAAATGTCAAAGTGTGTAAAGAAGATGGTACAAGTTTCGTAGCAACAGATAAAAAGTTTGCCCCTATAAATAACTTGCTGCACTCTATGTTTTCTCAAGTGGATGTATACCTAAATCAAAAACTTATTTCTCCACCAAACAACACCTACGCTTATAAAGCTTCCATTGAAACACTATTGAAATATGGTCCTGCTGCAAAAGACTCACACCTAACAACAGGACTTTGGTATTTAGATACAGCTGGCAAGATGAATGCAACAGATGCTACCAACTCTGGGTTTGAAAAACGCCGAAAACTTGCAGTGGCGAGCAAACATATTGATCTGATAGGCCACATGCATTGTGATATATTTAACCAAGAAAAACTTTTAATCAACGGTGTTGAATTACGAATGAAACTTGTTAAATCACGTAACAGTTTTGTTTTAATAGGTGAAACTGGCTTTAGCGGGAAGATTGTCATAATAGACGCATCTCTCTTTATTAGGCGAGTGAAAGTTAACCCAACCATCATGCTGGCTCACACAAAAGCATTAGAATTAAGTACAGCCAAGTATCCTGTAACTAGAACCGAAATAAAAGTTATCACAATCCCATCTGGTGTGCAAAGCAAGTCCTTAGATAACATATTCCTGGGTCAGTTACCAAAACGGTGTATTATTGGCTTCGTTTCCAACAAAGCATTTAACGGAGAGACTGGTTTGAATCCTTTCAATTTTCAACACTTTAAGTTAAACTTTTTATCATTATACATTGATGGGCAACAGATACCATCAAAGGCTTTACAACCGGACTATACTAGTGGAAAACTATTCATCAACGCATACCACACCTTATTCTCAGGGACTGGAATTCATTTTCTTAATGAAGGTAATGGCATATCAAGAGAAAACTATGCCGAGGGGTATTGCTTGACAGCTTTCGATCTAACACCAGATTTATCTGCTAGTTCAAGCACTCATTGGAATGTGATACGAACTGGTACATTAAGATTAGAGGTACGTTTTCACGAAGCTATAGAAGAAACAGTTAACTGCATTGTATACGCAGAATTTGATAATATTATAGAAATCGATAAAAACCGAAACGTGGTTGTAGACTACAGCAGTTGATGTATAACCGTGGAGTGAAAGAGTACGCGTATCCAGGAAATGACTGTAATTTTAGACGTACAAGGTTTCAGAGGTAAACAGTCAGAATTTTTATTCAAAGAGTTGTCAGCGGTGAACATAAATGAACAAATGTGTTACAGTTTCTTGTTTAAATCACATACCAACTTAAATGACCTACCAAAACCAATTCAAAAAGAAAATCGTTGGTTGACAGAAAACCACCACGGCTTAGAGTATAATTTTGGCTACGTCGACTATAGTGAGCTAAAAAATATCATAAACTTTTTAACAAGCAACATGGAAACAGTGTATGTTAAAGGTAGGGAGAAAAAAGTTGAAGTTTTAAAATTATGTCCTGATGCTAACGTAGTAAACATAGAAGAAGAAACGTCTGAAATACCATCAATAAAGAAGTTGCGTGAATTGTACTCTGAAAACGCTTGTCTCTGGCATAGCAATACCAGTTCTGTGTGCGCCTCAAGAAACGTAGCAAACATTTACCGCTGGTATCATGAACACTTTACAGATTGCAGACTGCCTGAAGATGATGAGTGCAAGGCATCACTTTGGTGTTTTTGCAAGTAATAAACTGCCAAAGTATATCAGCAGACCTAGCATTGTAGTGTCAAATACGGATCCTGATTATTTACCTGGTGTTCACAGGACTGCAATATATATAAAAGAAAATGGAACCGGATATTTTTTCGACAGTTTTGGTCAACCTCCACAAAAAGAAATTCAGGCTTTTATCAATAGAAATACTAGAATATGGTTTTATAATTCTCAAGTTATCCAAGATATCTCGTCAAGTCTTTGCGGCCAGTACTGTGTATTGTTTCTACTAAGTTTTATAATGAACAATTGTGCTGATAATTTTCTAAAACTATTCTCTGACAATTTTGAAAATAACGATTTAATATGTAAGCGCTTATTTAAGGTTTTTTATGGATAGGCACACATAGAGTTTGTAAAATAAAATGTAAACATATATTTAAATTATAATGTTAATTAATAAATGTATAAATAAATAGAGTTTTTTATTTTTTCCAAAATAAAACTAGAGCATAGCTATTAAAAGCTTTATTAATGTTATAGCAATATATAGTACATCACGTATACTCATGATTTAGTCTTGCACAAAAATAAATAACGAAGTGTAATCACTACCATTACATAATATATAAACTTAAATATGGAAATTAACAAATGACTACTATTGCTACTATACTTAATACACTGGGTTAAAAAGTTACAATTAAAATTAATAGTAGATAAAAAATATATACATAGAATTTATAACTTAAATCCATATGGAAATGTGTCATAGGAATCAGGAAGACGTCTTCTTTTTGTATATTGTACTCTATACATTTTACTTTCTGGTTTTGACATAACTTCATACTCACTAGTTCTTACTATACGGCGGTCATTGTGGATAAAAATTTGGGGGTGATTTTCAGTTACCATTTTCTTTAAAGTACAAAAATTCACCGATTGTGAATTTTTATAGTTTAAGCTTATTCCCTTGACTTTGCATACCGTTATGTTTCGACCATGTTTGGACGAATACACTATGTATGCATAGTTTTTAGGGCCGCCACTGACAAAAGCTATAATTTTACTACCAGGGCCGTATTTATCAGTAATTTCGTCGGTGAGATCACCTAAGAAATCACCGACAGGTGGCATCCATTCTCCGGCCCTGTGAGTAAATATAATGCTGTCAGTGTCAAAATAAAGAACACGTTTTCCTAATTTTTCTAGAAAACTATAAAGAACTAAGCGAGCCTGGGAGGTTGTGTAACTAGCTATAGCACAATTTACAGTTTTTAATGGGATAACACTCTCGTCGACCCTATCCCACGTCAGCAATAACACATCTTCAGTAATTATGGTTAAGTTGTGTACAATTATTGATGGATTTGTTAAATAATCGAATAACTCTAGCGAAGTGTTAATAACACTAGTCTGCATCAAATTTTCACGCTGTCCGAATTTTACCCAAAAAGAATTTAACATCAGCTTGGCAAGAAAACGCATACCAGCATTATAAGATATGTCACTTTTCGAGAGAGTTATTCCTTCACGAATTAAATATGAATCAACGTATTGGTCTTTTAAGGCATCACTACTACACCACTGAGGCCAACCGGAACTTTCTTGTTTGATTTTCAAAAAATTGTCAATATAGTCTGCAAAGAGGCCGCCTTTCTTTGTTGTTTTGTCATACACCTCTACCTTATATTCCCAAATTTCTTGAAACTCAAGTATTTTATAATTAAGGCTTACTGCCTTACGAAGCTCATCCGCTACAAAGGTACCGTTGAACTTTCTTTCATTATTTGTATGACTGCACTCTCCTTGAAAACTACTTTTAACGCAAATGCGATACAAAGGAAAAGTGAGCTTACCACCGGCTCTATAAGGTAAGACAGGATGATAAAGATCGCGTGGTGGTAGTACTGTGCATTTGATTAGTCCTTCAACAGTGTCCATTGATAGTTTTTTACACGCGTTGTGACCAATGTAGATTTTTGGGTGCCCTATGGGGTATTTTCCATATTTGTTCACGTAAGGGTATAATGAGCAAACATCAAAATAGCAAATTTTTTCCTCTTCACTCTGACACTCGTAAAACAATTTGCAAGCATTAGTGCGTCCTCCAAAGAACGATTCTCTGGGGTCGAGAGGTTGATACTTTATTACATCGTGGTCATCTGTGAAACGTTTAACCTCTGGATCGTTCTTAAGGAGATTACGAAATTCACACTCCCAAATTGTTACAAGATTATATCCTAAAGATTGAAGACGTTTATCTGTGGCGAGAGTATGTTCACGACGGGTAAACATCATATCTTTGGTTTTGGTGTCAGAAGAGAGTTGAGAGTTTTGACTGGGGAAGCATTTTTCACAACCATGAAAATAACACCCATGAAACTGATAAACTGTGTTTGTTTCAGCACAATAACCATCGACCAGGTATCCTTCTCGCAATCTAATTTCCCGGCCCATCCCCGCGTGTCTTATCTCCAAATTTTGAGAGTGCGCCGTCCAGAGTAACCACTTTATAGCTATCGCTGACTGTTTATCGCCTAACCTGTAGCCGCCGTTTGGGATGATACCGATTGTATCCTCTTTCAGAAAATTACGTCTATATACAAGATTACAAGCAGACGCTATCGTCGTTGTTTCTCTGAACGGATCAACATTATTAAAGTTAATGAAGCACTCTCTAAATTTGATGCAGGCTTTTCGTAAAATACTGACATCCGCGATACAATACTTTATAATTTCCGTGTAGATATTGAAGACTGCGCCCATCTGAATTTGCTCATTGTACCACGATAGAAACTTTTCACGATTTTCAACAGACATAGTATCAGGTGAATAATATTTAACATTCGGCAAAACCCCGACATATTTTTTATTTTCCAAAGTATTAAACAAGTGTGGAAAATACCCTTTAGTTTCTGCAAATTTAAAAGTGGCAGGTAATTCTGAAAGCGGTAATGGCATAAAATTTAAACTATCTATGAACCTGATATTATTGTCGCAGGTAATTGACATAATCTTAAGACCATTACGTATCATCTTAGGATTCCATCTATTTAAATCAGAAAATAGTACCCTGACAATAAAACAGCCGTCAAACCCTCGCATGTTGTGAGCAATGGTTGTTACTTTGAAAGTTTGTAACATTTTCGAAACGTGATCTAAGAAATCGTTAACAGGGCTATCTTTACTAAAAATTAATTGACGTTTTCCACAAGCCTGACAATCAGCACCCACATCATCGCTTTTTATACAAAAAGAACATGCTTGCTGTGAAATACAGAGATTAACTTCATGTAAGAAACAGTTTTCCTTTACCTCTTTTTCCTGGCGTGTTTCCAGGTCGTAAAAAATAAAAAGAAACGGTTTCTTACCTAGATTTTTGTTTGTTTTAGCAACCGGTTGCATGTGACATAGATGCCGAATAGGCATCTCTTTCATACAGGTAGTACAATTCTTGTACCCACATTTATGTTTGTTTTTGGTGTTCAGCCAAACAGTTTGCAAGCATGTTTTGCATCTATGTAGAATACTGCAAATTCTCTGTTTATGATTTTTAAAACACTCATCACCTCTAAAATCTCGGTTACATTGAACACAAGTAATATTTTGATTTTTTAGTGCACACGGAGTTGAAGAATGGCAACAGGGACATAAATATGGACAATTTCTATGGCGATTAAGGTGAGCGAATCGCTGTTTGCAGTATTCACAGAAATAACTTGCTGAAAACGCTGCTGTCAAGTTCAATATAACATTATAATGACCGTTTTCTAGCAATAAATTCAAACAAGGTTTACCTTTCTCGCGAACACCTTCAAAATAAACACCACTGCCTGTTCTATTATTGTACACAACTATAGTGTAATCTTTAAGGTAATATTGAAAAGCCTGAAGATGTGTATAATTACCACCGCGGGATAAATCTACATTAGCATTTTTACATAAATCCGAAGCCCGCTGCACTAAGAGACCTCTGGACTGAGCTACTTTCATATGGGAGAAAAAAGGATATTTATCTACAAAAGCTTTTGCCACAGATAGAGCATATGCCAAACAGTTATTATCATCATTTTCTACGACGAGTATACCATATTTTTTTTTACAAAACTCCTCCGAACTTAAACCCGTACGCTTTTTATGGCCACGATCAACTGGTAAACGAACACAATCAAGCTTTAGAGTTAATAAATCTTGAGAAAAAAAGTTGGCATTGCTCTGTAGAATCTTAGATGCAATATCTAAAATGACACTTGCCTTAATTTGGTCAGCGCGACGGAATGAAACGCCCATAGGTCTCTCGGGGTAGTTCTCATTGTTTATCGTTAAGCCTACGAGATCACCTGGTTCACAGTCTTTGAGGGTATGGTCCAGAAGTTCCTGTACAGCATTCTGTAAATAAAATTAGTAATATGAGATCTGTATATATATATATATATATATATATATATATATATATATATATATATATATATATATATACGATTAAGAGAAACTTACATTAAGCCAGGTAAGGGGATCAGTTTCACTAGACTCTACATCTCCAATTTTAAAACAAAGCCTTCGAGATTTGAGGTTAAATTTTTTAATTTCAACGTCAGCCTCTGATAGTTTTTTGATGTAGTGTAGCCCCTTGTCTTCTGTGCGTTTATTTTCTACAAAACATTAAAAAATTGTTATTAATACGCATATCTTTTAAAAATATTATACCTCTACCTTTAAGTTTATGCTGCATCGTTTTTACAGGGGTATTTATATTTATTTTACCCGTTCCGTCCTGAACTAGAGTTGACTGGAGACCTACAATATATATCATTTTTTATTTTCAAAGAAAATTTATATATAGTTTAAATAACTTACTATGTAAACCTTGTGGTCTATTTTCTAATATGGTGGATGGGTTTTCAAGAACTAGGTTTCCTTCTGTAAAATATTTTACTGTTATTTGACTAGCGAATATAAAACTTATAAGAATAACTATCTTAATAAATGCAGTTTTATAATTATTAACAATCGAGAATACATAGATCTATTACTTACGAGTTGACCTGAGAGGCCCTCCACTGAAACTACTGCTACTCGCAGGACACTGATTGTCGCCTGTGCCTGTGGTGCCAGCTGCAAACAGATTATATGTGTAACATCTAATAATTCAAACAAATTAATAACAATATATACCTTCGGAACCCAAATTTAAGACGCACTGTCTTAGCTGATGGTACAGCTCGATGCTAGGGGTGATATCTTCTTTGTGAGTACTTATTCTCAATGTTACGGCACTAAAACATTGTTGTAAAGAGGAGCGCGTATTAAAAAAGCCCTCTCCAAAAAGACTAAGTAGTTCATTGGCTGACATCCACTCTAAGTCAAGCTTAATATCTACAACAAACCATCGAATAAATCATAAACATAATTTAGAACAAGATAATATCAGTTACCATCAGTTCTTGAGTTATCCGAATGAAATGTGTAGTGATCTATATTTTGAGATACCGGCTGACGATTTTCTAAAACCAAAATAAGTACAATAAATTTTTTAAATATAATGCTTTCTCATAAATAAATTAACATACCTTGAAATTCAGTGATGGTGACTGTTTGTTCTAATTCACGATATTCGGAAAGCCATTCAGATATATCGTCTTGGTTAAACTGAATTCTAGAGTTTATTGTATTAAAACAATGCTGTTTCGCATCAGCATCTCGCTCGCTGGTAGCCCATTTAAGTTAGCCGACATCTCTGTGAAACAGATTTAATGATTATGCTAATACTGTGAGAATTTTCCACTGAGTATGTATATATATATATATATATATATATATATATATATATATATATATATATATATATATATATATATTCAAATGAGACACTCTGTATATACATTTGCATTACATTGTAACACATTTGCACAGAAAGAAGTTTTTTAAACCAAGAACATTTTTTATTCTGTACTGGGGGACAAGATGTTGGCTGTTTTAATAGAGTTGAGACACCCTGTATAAATATTATAAAAATACACGGAACATTTGACTTATACAACGTAGATATCTATTAAACTCACCTGACTTGTTTATATAGAAAAATCTGACCACAAACAGTTAAAAATTGCTGGGCACTCACTGCACAATTGTCGAAAAATTCTAAAATAATTAAAACACCAAAACTTCCTTCAATTAAATAAAATGATACGATTTTAATCAAATTACGTTATATTAGTTACTTAACAAGAAATGAAAGACTGCGGCTGTTTACAGCTTTATTTCTTGCTTATATGCATACCGAGATACATTCATATCTCGTTACCAATGCTGCCAACTACGATGGTGATAGAATATCAATTAAAAAGTTTCCATACAAATTTTAAAGAGATTACCATTCTTAAACGTTCAAAGAATGTGAAAACTAACATTGATTTTCAATTATGTTATGTCAGATATAAATTAGAAGTCTGTAATCAGTAATATTACAACAATTAGAAAGTAGGTAATGAGCCACAGACGTCATAGATCATTAAAATTGCGATAATCAAAAAATAGTTAACGACCTTCACATAGTCATTTAAAAGTAATTAATGGGATTATAATTATCCAAGATGGCGGAAAGTACCTCCCTTCTACTGGCGTGTTTGATTAAAAAGAAAAGAAAATGTGTATCACAAACGACTTATCAACGAATTATGGGCCACCTGTGATTGTCGAAATATTTTTTAAGATGTAGCTCAAGACACCCTATAATTAATGTATACAATTTTTTTTCGTATCTTGTATAATAACGGATATATTGAGGTTTATTGATTTTTGCGAAAACTCGACAAAAATTATACACCATTAAACGATAAACTCCGTAGCTAAGACTACTGCCAAAGCATCAGAGAAAGGGTGTATTTGTAATGAATTGTTTGGAAATATTTTAGTAAAATGAAGGACAGTGATGGTTGAAGCTAAGACTTCAGGGTTTGCAAAACATTCTTCTTGAAACATTTCCTTTCCATAGCCCGTAATAGTTTCAAGTTCTCTGCCTAAATGTAGCCAATTTTGACGTTTTAAATCGCGACTATGACGTTTTGAGGAAAACCTCAATTTATCTTTCTTTAAATGCCTCTAGCTTTTTTGGCTTTCAACCTAGAGAGCTAAATTTTGGTCGGTAATTTAGCTATAATGATATAAACCTGTGCGCCGATTTTGGTTGCCCTTACTATGATATTTCCGGAGATATAATTTGTTTTCGAAAGGAAACAAAATTTTCCGGGAAAACTTTGGCCGATTTTTCTGGCTAACGAACCTATCTAAGCCACTGGCAAAAGGAAGGTATTCAGCCAATCAAAATCAGTCCATTATTTTTTGAGTTATCGGTGTGTTACACACACACACACACACACACACACACACACACACACACACACACATATATATATATATATATATATATATATATATATATATATATATATATATATATATATATATATATATATATATATATATATATATATATATATATATATATATATATATATATATATATATATATATATATTGTAAGGTTGGACGTTTTTTTTTCATATATAAAGATATATATTAAATAATAGTGAACGCAACCCTTCGATGACACAAGGTTACAACCCTCTTAATAAACAATAGAAGTAACCTATTATAATAATAGCAATCGACTAACGGTCACATAATATAATTACATAGCTCAACAATCTATCACCAGTCGATATATTACTTAGCAGTTGTGCTATCTACTTAAGAGTAATCATGCAAAAGGCAAAAGGTTTATTACTTGTCAGAATGATGGCGAAGTCTTAATGTACGGGCGTAATGAGTCGGAATATTGACTTAACCTCGTATAAGTAACAACCCTCATGTAAACGTGGCTAATAC
>OZ023269.1:69801028-69821028 GCA_964006375.1 Tillus elongatus | reverse complement strand
GGTCTCCAAAAATGCCAGTCCAGACATTCAATTTCTGTGGAGTTTGAGTGTGGACTTCGTGAAAATTTCTTGGATTATCATCTGCCCAATAACGGCAATTATGACGATTGGTTGTAGAGTTTAATAAAAACGTACACTCGTCTGAAAACAGATATTGAACAGAAAGTTCCCTTTATCAGCTATTCGTGCAGTCATAACTTCACAAAACTCGAGCCGCCGATCAAAATCATCTTCATTCAGTTGTTGTACAAGATGAATTTTATACGGGTGAAATTTATGATGCTTCAATATTCGCTGAATAGTTCTTCTTTTGATGTTTGAAACAGTGGACAATTTTCTCGTGCTCAAAGTTGGGTCTGCAGCAATTTGTCCTAAAACTTCAATCTCAGTAGTCTCATTTTTAACCGGAAATTCACGTCCAGGATCCCGTTTTTTTGTTGGCTACTGAACCAATTTGTCGAAACATTGCAACTAACTCCAAAATGTATTTTCTGTTAACATGTCTGTTCGGATGTCGTTCATTAAACAAATTTGCGGTACGGTTGGCACAGTCATCGTTTTTGAAAAAAAGAGTAATGATTTTAAGTGTTTCTTCTACAGAATACACCATTGTGAAATTAATTTTCGCTAGTACTATCAAGTATCAAACTAACCGAAAAATTGAAATAATAAACCGCATTTCTCTCATTCCGATAAGAAATGTTCTGATTACAAACCAACAAAACATTGACTATCAGCACATTTTTTATCGGAATGAGTGAAGTGCGTTTTTTGCATCTTCAACTTGAATAATTTTTAAACGAGTTGATAATATATATATATATATATATATATATATATATATATATATATATATATATATATATATATATATATATATATATATATATATATATATATATAAATAAAAATCGAAACTGACCCCGGATATGTGTTCTAGGGGGTCTAATTAGCACTCATTTGAAAAAAAATTTCAAAATTCATAAGTCGGGATGTCCTCATTAGTGAATTTTTTTTAAAAAGAAAATTCACTAATAAATTGGGATTTTCCTCAAAACGTCAAAGCCACGATTTAAAACGTCATAATTGGCAACATTTTGGCAAAGAACTTGAATCTGATACGAGGTATGGAAAGAAAATGCCTTAAGAATAATGTTTTACTAAAATCTTCCCAGAAAATTCATTTCAAATAGACTGTTTCTCTGATGATTGGCCGTAGTCTTAGCTATTATAATTTTTGTCGAATTTTCGTTAAAAATCAATAAAGCTCAATATATCCATTATCATACAAGATATGAAAAAAAATGTATACATTAATTATAGGGTGTATTGAGCTACATCTTAAAAAATATTTCTACAATCATAAGCTGGCCCATAAGCCGTTGGTGATAAAAATTTTCTTTTTTAGTGAATATTCTTTTAAAATATTCACTAACAAGAGATCCCGACTTTTGAATTTTGAAAAAAATGAGCGCTAATTAGGCCCCCTAGAACACATATCCAGGATAAGTTTCGATTTTTATATGTTATATATATATATATATATATATATATATATATATATATATATATATATATATATATATATATATATATATATATATATATAGTGTGTAAAAGCCAAATGGAATAAATTCATTATTTCGGTTACTATACATTCTTATAAAAAATCCCGAAACACGTCAAATTTAAGTATAAATTGACATTTTTCAACGTGGAAATGCGATCCGTTAATTGGCCGATTTTGACAAAGTTTGGTGAATACCTTCCTTTTGTAAGTGGCTTGGATAAGTTCGTTAGCCAGAAAAATCGGCCTAGGTTTTCCCGGAAAATTTTGTGTTTTCTTTAAAAAAAATATCTACGGAAATAACAAAGTAAGAGCAGCCAATGGTACATCGTTTTATATTGCTATAGGTAAATTACCTACCAAAATTTAGCGTTGTAGGTCAAAATACAAAAAAGTTATGGGCATTTAAAGAAACATATATTTGGGGTTTTCCTCAAAACGTCAAAGTGACAATTTAAACCGTCAAAATTCGCAACATTTAGGCAAAGAACTTGAATCTAATACGGGCTACGGAAAGATAATGTCTCAAGAAGAATGTTTTACAAACCCTGAAGACTTAGTTTCAACCGTCATTGTCCTTCATTTTACTAAAATGTTTCCAGAAAATTCATTTCAAATAGACCCTTTCTCTGATGCTTGGCAGTAGTTTCAGCTATAGAGTTTATCGTTTAATGGTATATAACTTTTGTCGAATTTTCGTAAAAAATCAACAAAGCTCAATATATCCGTTATTCCACAAGATATGAAAAAAATTGTGTACATTAATTATAGGGTGTCTTGAGCTACATATTAAAAACATATTTCTACAATCACAGAGTGGCCAATAAGTCGTTGGTGATACAAATAATTTTTTTTAGTCGAAAACGCCTTATGCTTTTGCATTTTCCATCGAAATATAATGCATGTTTGTAAGTAAAGAGATTCTGGACACAGCAAGTGCGTTATGGTAGCAAATTCTAATTAAATGCTTCATATTTGAAAAGCTCAATTTGCTATTAACCTATAAGGTTGACCAAAAACGGATTTTTTCGGGTACACTTTAAGTTTACTTTCGGAAATTTTTATACGTTTTCAAACAATAAAGTTTTTTAGATGAAACATGGCACATTGTTTCTACTATATTGGTTATACTGGTAACCAAATTTGATGCCTGCTTTCTTAAAAAAACGCACATATTTGCTATTAAAAACATTTTAATGAAAATTCACTACCATAACAAACTTGCTGCGTCCAGACTTTTTATTAACTCGTTTTCTTGTCTGTCTGTCTGTTCGGTACAAATTTTGCATTCGATTTTAAACCAGCTTCCCGATGAGCTAGAGACTTAAAACTTTAAAGTCATTTAACAGTTTTCAACAGGTTTCAGATTGAATAATTAAGTGTGTAAGAGAGACAGAAACACAAGATTAAAAAGCAGAAAATATTTGTTTTAATATATATTTTTAATATACGACGTTTTTAAAACGGACTAAAACGTATAAAATAGTTTTTCGCCCCATACAGATTTATAACCTCAGACATAGATTCCTAAGCCATACAGATTATTGGATGCTATGTTTCTTTCAAAGTAATCCAGTCTCGAATCCGTCATCTGGTTTTCTTGTAGACTCTAACATTGTTTTCACACCTCATACCTTCTTTTGTTTTTACTAATTTCTCTAGAATCCTAATTCCAAACCAATCTGTACTAAACTAGTCCTTTACCAGTTGATTCAGATATTCATATTCTTCTTTGTTACATAAGTGATAAATACAGTTTGCACCATTTGGTGAAATGACATGTACTTTACCATAACTATCCATCCAATTAGTGTCTTTGTTAAAACTGGCCCACTGTGTTCCAACTCAATAGATCTTCTTGATTTTATTAAATGACTTTGGTCTGGTCCAACTAATATAGTTGACTGTTATTTATAATACGATAAAACTTCATGAAACCATATTATGTCAGTTTGCTCATTTAAAACAAGGTACTAGCTGTCGTGTATGTGCTTTTTTAATTCCGAGGTTTCAAAAAAGTGAAGTTTGGGCTGATTACAAAAATGTTGTTTTCTTGAGGTAGTTCACTGTGGGTTTATGTGGCAAAAAATTCATATGAAGATCGGGATAGCAATTAAGATGTTCTCCAAACGACTTATTTTTTAGCATTTGCAATTGATGTGACGAAATCATAAAATCAAAAAACCATTATCTGCTATTGTAAAATACTACATAAATTATTTTTTTTGCCACCCTTTGCAAAAGTGAAAAAAATGCATTTAAACATCGAGATGGCAATTAAGCTGTTTTCCCAATATGTATTATTTTTTCGCATTTGCAGTTAATGATGTCCCAAAATCATAGAAACAAAAAAATATGACTAAGGCCCTAATGTATGATACACCATGCAAATTATTTTCTGTCACGCTTTGCAAAAGTGAAAAAGAAAATGAATTTTAACATCGGGTTAGCTATCACCACGTTTTCGAAATATGTATTATTCTTTGACATTTGCAGCCAATATTCCAAAATCATAAAAACAAAACATTTTTACCAAGACCCTAGTGTATTATAAAATCTGAAAATTATTTGTTGTCACCCTTTGCAAAAGTGAAAATATGCATATGAAAATCGGGATAGAAATTAAGTCGTTTCCGCAATATGTATTATTTTTTACCGTCTGTAATCAATGTGCCAAAATCATAAAAACAGAAAACTATTACGAAGGTCCTAACGTATAAGAACTCATGCAAATTAGTTTTTGTCACCCCCTTTGCAAGAGTGAAACAAATTAATTTTAACATCGGGTTAGGTCAGGTTTTTCAAACACCGAAATTAATACCAAGGCCGTAGGGCTTTATTAAAAAATCTGAATAATTTTTTGTTGCCCTTCGCAATAGTAAAACAAATGCTTGTGAACATAGCAATTGTTAATAACATAATGTGTGTTTGTATTCCTATATTTGTGGCATCTTGTGTGTGCTTGGAACTTTGAAGTGCGGTCATTTTTGAATTGTGGATTCTTACACTCCGAGGCCACAATTTTATGTTCGCAAAACAAATTAATTCCCGAATATTATGCTCTCTTTCTCGTCGCTTTACAACCAGCCTGCAGCTACCTTTGGTTTTACCGGTTGTACTAGTTTCTAACTGATGCCAGTTGGAAGATTTATTTGGGTACGAAAGGATGCCAGAATTGAGGTTACGATTGGAGTTGCGGAGTTGCAGAGCCGTTGCGGACTGAAACTTATATGAAGGTTTTGTCTTAAAATCAATCATAGATTAATTCCTTGAAGTTTGTGCACCATACTTAATACCATATATATATATATATATATATATATATATATATATATATATATATATATATATATATATATATATATATATATATATATATATATATATATATTTATATATATATATATATATATATATATATATATATATATATATATATATATATATATATATATATATATATAACCTGCATATATTAAGTGTGCTGGCGTTGTATATGTAGTAGCTATATGCAGCAGATCTTGGGCCTGCTTTGTTTTGGCACAAAATAAAGCTATAATCGAACCTTAACGCTGATGCGTTCATTTTAGCCTTCTATCTTTTTGCAGTTGCTGCATAAATCAGTGTGTAGTGAGAGTGGGTCCAGTAGCTAAATTTGAAGCAAACTGAACTATTATATATATTTGACATTGTCAAAGTAGATATATTGTATTGGGGATTTTTTTTCAAACAGTCGTGTAGAAAAAAAAATTCGGAACGTTATTGACAAAAAAAAAACAAAAAAAAGATATGTGCGTATGTGCTTATATATGCATATATACATACATACATACATACATATATATATATATATATATATATATATATATATATATATATATATATATATATATATATATATATATATATATATATATATATATATATATATATATATATATATGCATTATGTCTTATACGCCTCCAAAATATATACGCGTTCAAAGAACTCGCCTCCAAAACCGGAGGCGACTACGAAAGATCGGAGGCCAATACGTATCTATGTGTAAAACGACTAAACCATAATGTATTCATCATTAAACGGTGAATTTCAAATTTTTGGTCGGAGGCCGTTTGGCAAGGTACACATATACAGTTACACAAACCAGTTCACGGTACCTCTAACAGGTGGCGTCACCGTTTAATACACGTATACACTTCGTGAGATGGCCCAGTAGGCTTTTCCTCCGAGTATTTTACATACCAATACGCCTCAGAAATAATTCAATATTGCAACATTGCAACAGGTCCTTTAGTCACAAAAAAACGGAGGTCTGTTGGTACGGTGGGTTTCGTTAAAATCAATAAACTTATATATCTACTATCTTTTCAATGTTTACTTTACTACTCTATATTAGTGACTTGCTTTTGCTTAAGGCTTTGTTTCTTGACGATTTGTTTCGGAATCGCACATTTAGTGCAAATTTTTATCTAAAGAACTTTATTCGCTGTAGAAATTGACGATTTTATTATATGTGGGTTATGATAAAGTGATAAATGTGATTAGAGGGTGTGTGGTAGTACCTACTGTAATTTGACATTATGATAATGGAATTAAAACTTGACCTACTACGCAAAATAAGAGCTAACTTATTGACATAAAATTCTAAAATATGTAATAATTTAAAAAGTTGGAGCGTCTAGAAAAAGTCTGGACGCAGCAAGTGCGTTATGATAGTGCATTTTCATAAAAATGTTTTTAATGGAAAATATGTATTTTTTTATGAAAGCAGGCATCAAATTTGGCTAAATATTTTTTGCACAAAATTTTGCTGAAAGAATACATAAAATTTAAATTATATACCTAATCTGTAATTAAAAGAGAAAATAAAATCGAGAATCATAAAAACCTTCTTTTCGACGAATTTCTGTTAAAAAATGTTCCATCAAGTGAATAATTTTTTATACAAATATTGTCAACAAATGTTTCTTCAAAGAAAAATCATTAAATTATTTATAAGAAAATTCGCTCTTAAAAGAACATTTTGTACGAAAAAATTCGCTAATAAAAATTACATAAATTTAAAAAACTGGTCCGATTTTCCTGGCCAAAGAATCGTTTCAAGTTCATTTAGCCACCTACCAAAATATAATTTTCCACAAAAACCTTTTCGTCGCCACAACAATAATTTAGTGAACATTTGCTAACAATTTTCAAAGAAAATCCGTAAACATTTTTTTATAATAACTTATTAAACATTTATCATTAGTTACCAAAATTTCACAAAAGCATCTTAAAATGATTTCTACGAAGCACAAAAAATTTCTGCGAAAACTGGCTAAATATCTTTTAAACACAATTTTGCCAAAAGAATACATAAAATTCAAATTTTATGCCAATTCTGTAATTAAAATTGAAAATAAAATAATTTGTTTGCACGAAAATCCATTAAAACCTCATTTCCGACGAACTTCGTTTAAAAAATGTTCTATCAATTGAGTAATTTTCCAAATTTACAAAAATTCGCAATAAATGTTTCTTCAAAGATAATTCGTTAAATTCATTTATAAAAAATCGCATTTAAAAGAACATTTTGGACAAGAAAGTTGGCTGTGGCTTCACAGAGAAAATTCTTTTGCGTGTGGATGCTGTAAAAATTGAATCCGGTTGTAGAAAAGAAAACAACCTCTTCTGATGTCACAAATCTCTACGTCTATGTTAACTGTGGAACGGTTTTACCAACTAAGGGCAACAACAGCTGCTATTGAACTTGAATTAAAAGTCTCAAAATGCTTATCTTTCATTTTCAACAAAAAGTCGCTAAACAAAGATTGGAATTACACAATCTGATCAGCTGGCGTTAAAATTGAATCAAAGACGAAAAAAGTAAAAAAAAAGTAAATTCACTAACTAGGATTAGAACTCGTCAGGTGGGAGTCAATTACACGATGTACAGGGGCCTAGCCCACTGAGCTACGCACTACATGCATTTACTAGCAGGTATATCCCATTTTGATTTACAATGGATTTTTGCTCATATTTGAACAAAATCAAGGAAAATAACGACTTAGACACATATCTAGGAGCTTGTTAGTCATTTCTTGTAGTATTTTTCACTCACATTCTGATCAATCAATTTTGAAGTTTTAACATTCTTGGATCAGATTTAATTAATTAAAAATTAATTTAGTTCATTGATTGTTGTTGCCCTTGGTGAAACTTGTCCATACTACATACAGACTTGGAGACTACTTCTCTGGCTTCACTTTTGGTTTTCGTTTTTGTAGGTGAAGGTCGTAGCCAGCGCGTAAGCTAACTGGAGCAAGTGGCCCTTACGAATTCTGGATGTTCTAGGATGTTCTTCAACGTTTCTGTGACTATAGTCACAGCCACTTGCTCCAGTTAGCTTACGCGCTGGCTACGACCTTCATCTACAAAAACGAAAACCAAGAGTGAAGCCAGAGAAGTAGTCTCCAAGTCTGTAAGTAGTAATTAATTTAGCTCTATTTTTTTTTGTCATTTAAGATAGAGATCTGAATTTTAGTACATAGGATACCATTTATAACAGAAACCAGCGTGTCAAATTTGGTTGCATTTGCTTTGTTATTTCCGGAGATATAATCTTTTTTCGAAAGAAAGCACAAAATTTTCAGGGAAAACCTGAGCCGATTTTCCTGACTAACGAACTTATCCAAGCCACTTGCAAAAGGAAGGCATCTAACCCCGAATATGGGTTCTAGGGGGCCTAGTTCGCGGTCAATTGAAGAAATTTTTTCAAAATTCAAAAGTCGGGATCTCCTCAATAGTGAATTTTTTTAAAAAGAAAATTCACTAAAAACGGTAACAAGCATCCAATATAAATTTAATGTCGGGATCTCCTCATTAGTGAATATTTTTTTTTAAAGAAAATTCACTAAAAACGGTAAAAATCATCCAATATAAATTTAAAACTTTTAAATATATGAGTATCAAAATTGTTTACAGCCGACAGCGATATAACACCAAAACTTCTATTGAAATATATACGAGTACACAAATAATATTAGAAATGTGTAATATAAAATTAAGTCAGTTACTGAACTTGATGCTTAGAGGAAGTAAACTGTTTCGTTACTAATTTACTAGTACACATTGTTAACAGATTTGTTATTAATTTGGCGCCAACTTAATATATCCTTGAAATTCGTGTATTTAACGGCCAAGAAACTGTTCACTAAGTGAAGATTGGAACCTGTGATGAGCACTGATAAGTACAATTAGAGAACCCAAATCACCATAACACATCTTTTTAAAGACCTGGCGATCGTTTCACTAACAAAGTTAGCGTCGTCAGAGGATGAAAAATTCTAACTACTTTACTACTAACATCACCTTTTATACTGAATCTTAGGTAAAGAACGGTACCGAGCGGGAGACTAAATCGCAGGCAAATTCTTCAGCGTATTGTATTTTAATTGCCAGACGAGGTTTATGAACTTCCTTTATCATTTTACCTGACAGGTTTCGGAATGTTTATCTGTATCATTATTGCTTTAGAAATATAAATACTCTCGTACGCATCTAGCTCCGCTGGCCGTCTAACAGTTTCAAATTTTCTCCATCAATGTGGTGGTTATTATCACAAATATCTTGTGCCACGCATGACTGTCCACACTATGGTATCTTAGCTGTGCCAGATGTTCACGAAATTTAGTCTCAATGGTTCTCTTAGTCTGCCCCACGTATCTAAGGTTACAATCTTTACAACCTACCTCATAAATACCCGACATTTCAGTGGCTATATTTTATTATTCGTATTACCTAACAAATTTCTTAAATTATTTTTTGTCGAGAAAGTTAGCTTAAAATGCTCTCGAGACCCCTCAAATGGTAGGCAAACAATTTTTTTTCTCTATTTTATATTTTCTGAATGTCGTGCATTCCGCTAACATTTTCTTTGTTCTATGTCTATTAATTACTTTTTCACAAAGCAATCCGATATATAACGGATATCCGGATTTATTAATGTGTGTTGTAAAGATTGTAATCATAGATACGTTGAGCAGACTAAGAGAACCATTGAGACTAGATTTCGTGGACATCTGGCATAGCTGAGATACGGTAGTGTGGACAAGTCATGCGTGGCGCGACATATTTGGAATAATAACCACCACACTGATATAGAAAATGTGAAACTAATAAAAAATGTTAGACGGCCAGCGGAGCTGGATGCGTACGAAAGTATTTATATTTCTAGTATTTATATTTCTATTCTATGTTTCAAAAGTTCCTTAAACCGAGCCCCGCCACTGGTTCGCAGTCCTCTGTTTGCGCTCTGTCTTTGATGAAGATAAACATTCCGAAACCTGTCAGGTAAAGTGATAAAGAAAGTTTAAAACCTCGTCCAGCAATTAAAATCCAATACACTGAAGAACTTGCCTGCGATTTAGTCTTCCTTTTGGTATCGTGCTTTGCCTATAAGATTAAGTATAAAAGGCGATCTTAGTCGTAAAGTAGTTAAAATTTTTCATCCTCTGATGACGCTAACTTTGTTAGTGAAACGATCGTTAGGTCTTTAAAAAGATGTGTTGGGGCGATTTGAGTTCTTCAAGTGTACGTATCAAGGAACTGTTATTATTATTTTACAGGCTGTTTACCTGTTTTAAATTATTGTTTAAAATATATTTTCTTTTATCCTTCCACGCTGTTGCAATAACCAAGCCATTAGTTTTACGTAGGTACATTAGTCTATTCCCAATTATTTTTAGGTTAAAACTAGTTATTTGTGCCATATTCTGAATAACTTCATTTTAGTATGGAACCGTTTCACCAAGTAAAGGCAACAACAATGAATAAAGTTTATACATGTTTTAATTAATTTTTATTATTTAAATGATAACCAATTTCACTGTCGAGTAAAATGTTCTAAATACTCTTTTCGTTATTTATAAAAATAATGAATTGAATACAAAATAATAAGTCGGGTCAGCACTGAACTTAGCAGGGTCA
Source organism: Tillus elongatus (assembly GCA_964006375.1). Classification (NCBI taxonomy): domain Eukaryota; kingdom Metazoa; phylum Arthropoda; class Insecta; order Coleoptera; family Cleridae; genus Tillus; species Tillus elongatus. The sequence continues at coordinate 69,810,493 of OZ023269.1, read as the reverse complement.
AAATACAACCAGCATAACCAAATAGACGATAAAGGTTTTTAGGTACATAGAAATTTGTTTAGTAAACGTATACGGAGGCTTGATATTTTAAAACTCGTTTACTAGAACAACTGAGTGGTTTACTAAACATATTTACCATATAATTCATAGTTAGTGTCCTACAAAAAGATTTTACTATATTATCCCATAGTGCATAAACATGAAAAGAAGCAGCTCTTCAGAGTTGCTCGATTAAATTGACACTCCAAATGTTTTAGTTACTGCATAAATTTGATGGGCAAATAAGCATTTAATAAAAGCACAATAAGCCAAAGGCTGTGGTGCTATTGGGGCGGCAAAGACGCGGACGAGCCTTAAGGGAAAAAAGTATCTAATAAAAAGAGTTTTATTGTTTTAATACGATATAAGCATTTTAACAGCATCGAAATTCCTTTCAAAACAATAACGAACATTATATTCTAGTGTTATTTGGTTCCTAATCTTAATAAAATTAAAGTATTTTACAATAAAATTCGATACTTGCCAATGTAATACCCTGTCCAAAAAATTACAAGTTTGAAATTTCAAAATACTTCCTGCTTTTCGCACATTATGTCATTAAATATTTTAATTCTCTCATTTTATTCTAAAAAACTATAAAGATTAAGTTTGTGAAAGATCAGAGTTCTATTCAGCGATGCTGATTGCTAAATCTACCTTTTCACATTTAGAACAATGCTATTAGAAAAAGAAAATACCTTTTTAATGGTTACCAATTTAAAATGAATGAATTAAGCAAATGTGTTTGAGATAGGTACAGTCAACATTCTTAGTTCCAAACGTGTTCTATGTATATGGCATTTGAATAATATAAAATGAAGATACAGTAATTTTTAAAATAATTTCAATTATTTGAAAAAGAAATAATAGAAAGTATTTTAGAGACTTGGCAAATAGTTACTCATTACGCATTTTACACTTTTGAAGCCAATATTGTAACATTTTTTTGGTTTCAGATATTGTGAACTGATAGCTGTAGAAAGAAACGTTTTTAAAAAAATATAGTTGACATTTAAGATGTATGTGTCTAACACAAAACAAGTTATATATGACTTTATTTAATTTTATTACAAAAAATTGAACTAACAAAACATCTTGAAGGAGTTGCAGTTCCTTTTTAACAGTGGCGTTTCCTGACCAAAATGTTCGGGTGTGCGGTAACGAGTTGCTGTTAGTTAAGTGGTGGTTTTAAAAATTATTTACACTAAATGTACATATTATATATATATATATATATATATATATATATATATATATATATATATATATGTATATATATATATATATATATATATATATATATATATATATATATATATATATATATATATATATATATATATATATATATATATATATATATATATATATATATATATATATATACAGGGTGTCCCTCTAACAATGGGCCAAACCCATATTTTCGGATAGAGCATCAAAAATTAAATAGACTTTCATCAATACGTTTTGTCCGATTGTTGCTTGTTTTCGATATACAGTGTGTTAAAATTGACTTTGAAAAAAATTAAATCGCTCGTTTTTCTGCTAATTACTGGAATATTGATTTGGAACTTTGTAATAGGGGGTTATCGAGGATGCCGCTTCCAACCGTGATACCTATTTTGAGCTACATCATAGTTGGCGCCACCTACACTAAACCCGAATGCTTTACAGGGGCATAACTTTTTCGATGATCAACTTTCTGCAAATCTGTTCAGAAAAACTGAAAACTACTAATTTTTTGTACGAAAAAGGTATACTTAGTTGAAACTCATAAAGTGAGTGGTTACCGAGATATTGCGGTTTTAATAATGGTGTGCGTTGAAAATCTCTCAAATCTGAAATTTTATTCTGGCCCAAAGTGCATCTCTGGAGTTACAAACATGTGTATGTACCAGTTGTTTCAAGTAACCCCAATGGAAAATTCTAGAGGATTGAGGTCGGTGTATTTTAATCATAATTTTCTAATTCTAAATCAATTCCTAAAAATTGGGAAGTTTCTCTGGATTTAATTCGATTTCATAGAATAAGTATGTTTTTGGCAAATAAAAGATGTATTCCTGTGGACATATCACGGCGCTAATAACTATAGCAGTTGATTGGCCGGGTCAACAACTGTCAATGAAGTAGTTAAAATATCTTTTGTTTTTCGTTTTCATAGGGATGTCATTTGCGTAACACAATAAACATAATCTGTCAATTTTGACAAGCACATGGTTTTTCAGTTAAGAGCAGTAGGTAGTTATTATTTCTGAAATGCCTCGCCATAATGAGTTTAGCAATATTGAGAAGAGAGATATGATCTGCGTTTATGCGCAATCAAACTTCCGTAGCCATCAAGCCGCCGCCAGATACTTGGAATTATATCCTAGTCGTAGACAACCAGATCACAAGACCTTTAGAAGATTATACGATAAATTAGGTATGTAAAAGAGTAATATGCACTCATTGCCATTGATTATTTCTGAAACGATAGTTTTGACAAAATTCACACCTGGGGGCTGGAAAAATCGTGAAATACACATTTTGTTACACGGATGCGTATCATCTCGTCCTAATGTATTCGTAGGTGAAACTGGTTCTTTCAACTCGAAGTCGGAAGTTGGTGGACCAAGACGTCCTGTACATCAAGAGGAAGAGATATTAGTACGCCTTGCAGAAGATCCGGAAACAAGCGTAAGACGCCTCTCTGCAGCAACTGGAATAAATAAATCAAGTATTGGTAGACTTCTCAGAAAAGAAAAGTTACATCCTTACCACTTCACACCAGTGCAGAATCTTTTACCTCTAGATTTTCCATCTAGATTGGATTTTTGTAAACGCATTCGTCGGTATCAGAATGACGATCCGTTTTTCTTCAACAACATTCTATTCACTGACGAAGCGACATTCACAAGAAGAGGAGTTTTCAATTTCAAAAATGCTCACACATATGACGCGAGAACACCATTTTCAACATGAGTTCTCCATTAATGTCTGGTGTGGCATACTAGGCGACGTGTTGTTGGGACCAATAGAACTTCCTGCAAGGCTCAATGTGGAGAATTATTCAATTTTCTTGAGAGATCAACTTCCTATTCTCTTGGAAGATGTCCCTCTAGACGTGCGCAGGAGATTATGGTTCATTCACGACGGGGCACCTGCCCATTATGGACTTCCTGTCAGATAATTTCTGAACCAAAATTATCCGCGCCGATGGATAGGTCGAGGTGGAGATTTTCCTTGGCCTGCACGTAGCCCCGACCTCAATCCTCTAGATTTCTTCCTCTGGGGTCACTTGAAAGAATTAGTATACAAGAATATTTGTAACTCCAGAGATGAACTTTGGGCTAGAATAATCGAATCGAGTGATATATTGAAAAACGATTATCAAACTTTTTTTAAGGTGAGGCAAAATTTTGGGTTGAGACTAGAAAAATGTATTGAAGTAGGCGGAGGCCATTTTGAGAATCTTATTAAGTGAATTGTTCGATAATTGTCAATTTTTTCTTATAATTTAGTGATAATAATAATGTTAATAAAATTTCAGATTTGAGAGATTTTCAATGCACACCATTATTAAAACCGCAATATCTCGGTAACCACTCACTTTATGAGTTTCAACTAAGTATACCTTTTTCGTACAAAAAATTATTAGTTTTCAGTTTTTCTGAACAGATTTGCAGAAAGTTGATCATCGAAAAAGTTATGCCCCTGTAAAACATTCGGGTTTAGTGTAGGTGGCGCCAACTATGATGTAGCTCAAAATAGGTATCACGGTTGGAAGCGGCATCCTCGATAACCCCCTATTACAAAGTTCCAAATCAATATTCCAGTAATTAGCAGAAAAACGAGCGATTTAATTTTTTTCAAAGTCAAATTTAACACACTGTATATCGAAAACAAGCAACAATCGGACAAAACGTATTAATGAAAGTCTATTTAATTTTTGATGCTCTATCCGAATATATGGGTTTGGTCCATTGTTAGAGGGACACCCTGTATATATATATATATATATATATATATATATATATATATATATATATATATATATATATATATATATATATATATATATATATATATATTCGACCTATATGGGAATGATACGTAGATAAATAAATTAATTTCCCACTGCAACACTAACAAAGTAAAAAGTCACTTAAAACTTTAAAACACGAAGAGAACATGAAATTATTATCAAGCTCTTCTCTTCACACAAATTTGTGTTAGCGTTAGCACTGTCCGGAACGGGGTGAAAACTGTAAACATTAAAAGTAGTTCAATGTTAATATGGTACTAAATAATAAAATGTGTAAAAATCCTGGATGCAGCAAGTGCGTTATGGTAGTGAACTTTCATAGAAATGATCTGGCACAAAATATTTTATTATAACTTTTTTATCTTGCAACATAGAAATCTAAATTTTGGTGTATAGTTTAATTTTCATATCGTAAACCTACCTACCAAATTTGGTTATCTTATCTTTTTTATTTTTTGAGATAAAAATTTTTTTCGAATAAAAACTCAAAATTTTCCCGGAAAACCTCGTCCGATTTTCCTGACTAACGAAATTATCCAATACATTTACAGAAGGAAGGTACATGCCAAATTTTATCAAAATCGGCCGATTATATTTTGAGTTATCGGTGTGATACCTATGTATATAATATATATATATATATATATATATATATATATATATATATATATATATATATATATATATATATATATATATATATATATCTATATATATATATATATATATATATATATATATATATATATATATATATATATATATATATATATATATATATATATATATATATATATATATATATATATATAGTTTATAGTTTATTGTTATATAAATAGTACAAAGCATCTTACAAATAAGTCTAAACTTGTGACTGCAAATGATGCAATTTTGACTAAATTTTAATCTAAATGTCAATTGTTCTAAAGTTCTGTCATCTGATTTCTAATCTCCAAAATTACCTCACCTCATTATGTACCATTACAATTTCTAGAAATATGGATGGTACTTGAAATCAGTTTCTTCATTTTGATCAAAAATTTCTATATTTTAAAACTTGACTCAAATTAAATTCTTATATATAAAAATTGAAACTGACCCCGGATATGGGTTCTAGGGGTCCTAGTTCGCGCTTATTTGCAAACAATTTTTCAAAATTCAAAAGTCGAGATCTCCCCATTAGTGAATTTTTTCTACGAAAATTTACTAAAATGTATTATAGTCTTTGATTCTAGAATACTGTGGTCCAGGCAAGCGCAGTTGTAATGTTTGTAAATAATGCTATCACAACGTTTGTTAAACCGGCGTTCCATTCATTTGTCTTGAGCGGTATTTTTACCGCTCACTGCAGTGTTAAAACGAATGGTATTTCCTTACTATTTTAAACACATGGGTGGGGGACTGTATTGTATACCAATACAGCTCTGTCGAGTGAAGTTGTTCGGAAATAACAACGCACACCTCACCCGAATTCATTTCCAGTTACTATTGACCTACTCATATTTTCTGAATGAAGACGTGGTGCCGACTTCATTCCAAGTCACTATTAACCGACTATTTATGAAATCAAATAAGTAAATTAAATCGATTGTCATAACATATGTAGTGTATTAAGACTAAGGGAAAAAGAAATAAAACATATTTAACTGTGCACATTTTAATTATATTTTAGGGTGTGCGGCGCACACCTAGCTCACTAGGAGAAATCGCCACTGCTTTTTAATTAAAATAGTAAGTGCAATGTATTACTATAGGACATACGTGAACAGTCACGTGACAAAGATTCTGCTAGACATTGTGAAAAGTGGAATTAGAAGTAAAATTAAGAGCTGACCTAATAAAGATTAGTTCGGATTTAGACCAAACCGACGAGCTGGAGAAACGATGCCTAAATAATAGAGAAACTGATACCTATATGTGTTCATTGCCCTTGTAGACTTGTAAAAACCCTTCAATAATGTTAATTGGAAATTATTATTTCAGCGGAAATCAAAATAAATGTACTACAGTTCCATGCAATATGACACAGCGCTGATGGAAAAAACGCAAAAAAATGCAAATAATGTTCAATGTTCTAGATCGTACGCTTAAAAGGATTACACCAAAACTGAAATAATAAAAATCAAATCAGTACAGATAAGAATCGAGAGAAGTGCAACAATGCATTTAAAACTAAACAACAAACAAACAGAAATGTTTACGTACCTCGAGGGTGTTTTAACCGATGAGGGTAAATGTGACTACTCAGAAAATAGCGGTGACAAAGCAACTATTTAATAGTTATTTAACTTAAACCTAAAGAAAATGTTTATAAAGTCTAAAGTTTCATTGTTCTAATGTATGGAGCGGAAAGTTGGAAACCATAGGCCAATTTGTTAAGTGTAGAAGCTATAGTGAAATTAAAAGAGCTACAGAAAACAAATAATCATATTAGCAATGAACAAGGAACATCGCATTTAGACCCTAATGATAACTATTGCATTACATAGTAATAATATGAGCATATATACATATATACTGCCGCTTTGGAAAGCTAAAATGTTTTGGAAATAACTGCCAAGCGCCCTTTGTTCACGTCGAAAAACTAAGAATTATTGGGTTCAATCAAAAGTTGATTGCATGTTGAGACTTTTATGGCATTTGTTTTAATAGCATTTTTACTGTCATAACTTTTGTGACTGCTGTATTTACTACATTGTAAAATTAAAATATGATATGTGTACCGATTATTCACTATTAACCCTTTTAGATAACTAGAAATATTAATCAAAAAAACAATATTTCTATACAAAACAATTTCGTTAGCTATGTGAAGGTTAATGTACTAGTTAGGCAATTAACAATTTTCTAAGAAAAAAAAAAGACAAAAATCGTCTTGGCGACTTTTTTAAGCACAACACTTTATTTTTATTTTACATCGTCAATGCGTGCGAAAGTATGTTAACGGTGACAGAAATTTGTTTTTGTTTCTGCTGCAATGGCGTAAAAAGTGTCAAAAGACATAGAAAACATGATTTGGAAATGAAGATTTTTTTGTCTGTCGGCCTGTATGTCTGCCTGTTAATAGGCACGATAACTTTCGAATGAGTTGACAAATCGTCTTCAAATTCGGCGTACAGTTAGAACGTGATCAACGAATGGTTGGGATTGTTTTTGAGTAAAATCGCTCCAGGACGTAGGAGATGAATGAGGGTTGATTTGATGAAGTTGATTTTTTAAAAACTCGAGTTGCATAACGTTTCAGATTTTGTTTATTAGAAAACTGTCGATTTCATTACTTATCTGGTATTCTATGATGAAATAATTTGTTTTAATAATAAGCTCATTTATACAAAACATAATAATAATAATAATAACACTACAGTAGACAAATAGTATATGAATAAACATAAAAGCAAAATAAGTAAATAAAAAACTCTGGACGCAGCAAGTGCGTTACGGTAGTGAATTTTCATAAAAATGTTTTTATTGCAAATATGTGTGTTCTTTTTAAGAAAGCAGACATCAATTTTGGTTACCAGTATAACCTATATAATAAAATTAATGTGCCATGTTTCATCAAAATAACTTTATTGTTTGGAAATGTACAAAAATTTCTAAAAGTAGACTTAAAGTGTTCCCGGAAAAACTCGTTTCTTGGACAACCTTATAGGTTAATAGCAAATTGGGCTATTCAAATATGAAGCATTTGATCAAAATTCGCTACCATAACGCACTTGCTGCATCCAGAATTTCTTTTCTTACAAACATGCATTATATTTCGATGGAAAATGCAATAACATAAGGCGTGTTTGATTAAAAAAAAAGAAAATTTGTATCACCAACGACTTATGGGCCACCCTGTGATTGTAGAAATATTTTTTTAAGATGTAGCTCAAGACACCCTATAATTAATATATACAAATTTTTTTCATATCTTGTATAATAACGGATATATTGAGCTTTATTGATTTTTTACGAAACTTCGCCAAAAATTATATACCATTAAACGATAAACTCTTAACACTACTGCCAAGCATCAGAGAAAGGGTCTATTTTAAATGAATTTTCTGAAAACATTTTAGTAAAATGAAGGACAATGACGGTTGAAACTAAGACTTCAGGGTTTGTAAAACATTCTTCTTGAGACATTTGATTTCCATAGCCCGTATTAGATTCAAGTTATTTGCCTAAATGTTGCCGACTTTGACGTTTTAAATCGCAACTTTGACGTTTTGAGGAAAACCTCAATTTATTTTTCTTTAAATGCCTATAACTTTTTTGTCTTTTGACGTACAGAGCTAAATTTCGGTGGGTGACTTACATATAAGGATATAAACTCGCGTACCAAATTTGGTTGCCCTTACTTTGTTAATTCCGGAGATATAATTTTTTTTCGAAAGAAAACACAAAATTTTCCGGGAAAACCTGGGCAGATTTTCCTGGCTAACGAACCTATCCAAGCCATTTGCAAAAGGAATTTATTCACCAAATTTAATCAAAATCGGCCCATTTTTTTTGAGTTATCGGTGTGATACATATATATATATATATATATATATATATATATATATATATATATATATATATATATATATATATATATATATATAAATAAATATAAACATATAAAAATTCAAACTGACCCCGGATATGTGTTCTGGGGGGCCTAATTAGCGCTCATTTGAAGAAATTTTTTCAAAATTCAAAAGTCGGGATCTCCTCATTAGTGAATTTTTTAAAGAAAATAAGATATCTTAGTAGTAAGCAAAAACCTAATATGTAGATTTGTAAACATTGTTGGTGCCGCATACGTATGATACCTGTACCGGAGCAACACAAAATAAGTTATTTTCAACGATCTATATATGGAGGCGTGTTACACTTAAAAATGTGTCAAAAAAAGTATAAAATAAATCTAATTAATCCCTACCCCTCTCATGTTGCCTTTAAAGATACTTATTGTTACAAGCTTAATCTGTAAATTAAACATAAAAAACCTAATGATATATCATGGAGGCCTGGGTGCCTTTTCGGTGGCTGGAGGTGACAAAGATAGCTGTGCACGTATATATATATATATATATATATATATATATATATATATATATATATATATATATATATATATATATATATATATATATATATATATGGACATACGCACATAATCGATTTTTTATGTTGCTATTTTTTTTGGATTCTTATTAAGGTTAATGTTTTCGCTTATAACCGTGACGCAGAGGCCGCACGCTGAAGACATTTAAACCATCGTATGGGTAGTCTAAGATTTGGCTTAGCAGTATCGATGGTCCAGTGGTAAGGACGTGTGCGTCTGGACTCAAAGTTCCTGGCTTCGATTCCCAGCAGAAGAGCGTCAAATTATTTTTCAGAACCTACATACTGTAAATTAAGATGGGTCG
>OZ023269.1:69753528-69796028 GCA_964006375.1 Tillus elongatus | reverse complement strand
GTGGCGGTACTTAGATGGTTGGGAGGGTCAGGTCTATTTGTTGAAGCAGGTAATGGGGTAGTTAAATTGTATATTGAATTAGTAGTCATTTTCTGTTATTGTAATGAGAATATAATATGTTTCCAAGCAATCGGAAATCAAAGACCATCATTTTCGGATCTTGATCGCTTCGTTCGATGATATATATATATATATATATATATATATATATATATATATATATATATATATATATATATATATATATATATATATATATATAGAGAGAGAGAGAGAGAGAGAGAGGGGGGTGGGGGTGGGGGGTGTAGTAGTATTAGAATAAATAAAAAATTCGGGACGCAACAAGTGCGTTATAGTAGTTAATTTTCATAAGAATTGTACACTATTATTATGCGACATATTACTAAAATTAATACTTTAAACTTACACAGACCTTGAAGATCGATGTTAGAGGTTGTAGTACGCGGACATTTGAAGAATTATTTCGAAAGTGTTGCCATCGATAACTCTCTATTATCAAAAAAAAATCTTGTGTCCTAACTCCTTTTGAGAGAAATACCAAAAACTCAATTTTCTATAAAGCTAATAAATTAAATTTTGCTATATCTATAGATAGTAAAGTCGCTTTAAAAGTAACTTTTGTTACAAATTTCTTTAAAGTTACAAAAGCTTTCAAATTATAAACGTAGCTGTTATTTGCCCCTATTATTCACCTATTAATTTCGTTTTAGTCAACCTAATTAAACCGTTTTTTTTTTAATACCCACACGAGCAAACTGTCTGCTGAAAATCATGATTTCAGGCTCAAAGGTGGCAAAGTTATTCAGGTGTTTTAAACAAAAAGGAGAACGTGTTCAAAACGTATGAAATCTGTAAGTAGAGTAAATAGGTATGTTCTGGGCCATTTGCGACTGCGACTCCACCCGGTTAGAGCACTTGACAGTTGATCTGTCATGTGTCAGCTGTCTTTGGACCACAGTGTAGTCAATGGTTGTGTATACGTCACAGCGAATGTGTGTACGTCATAAGGTATGCTGTATGGTTAAGTTGGCAAGTTGTGTGTGTGTGTGTGTGTGTGTGTGTGTGTGTGTATGGTAATAGAAGTGATGTTGTATGAGAAGAAAAAAAAATTTAGCTGTGTGCTAGAGAGAGCGAGCGAGAGATGATGGATCTGGTACATATCGTAAAAGAAAAAAACCATAGATGTAATTTTGTTGTTTATGATGATGTGTGCTGCTGCTGCTAATGCTAATGCTGTTAAATGTTGCTGAACGAACAAGTTGTATGTATGTATGATGATGAGAGATGAGAGATGAGAGAGAGATGAGTATGAGGATTCTGATGTGGAATTTTTTATTTTTAATTTTTTTTGGATCAGATGCGTGTCCGGAGGGGGCGGAGACCGGAGCGGAGCCCGGAGCTAGGGTATTAATTTATTTTTATATTAGATTATTTTTAATCGTATTTGAATTAATTGACTATTGACTATTGAAGATTGTGTGTATGTTATATTAATATAAAAATTATTCTAAAAAAATACAAGAAGAAGAAGAAGAAGATGGAGCTTCAAGTGTTTTTAGACAAATATTCTGATATAATTTTGGAAGAGCATAAGAGTAAACTGTGTAAACTTCAAAATATCATAGAAAAATATGAGAATAGAGCAATGAAAAAATCTCTTTATGGTTTACATTATGTAGATTGTGCTTGGTCTTCAAATAATACAAGTGGACCTGATACATGTGGATGTAAAGATTTAAAATTTGTGAAACGAGAGATAGATAAAATAATGAATTTATATGAGAGAATTGTTTGTAAATGATGATGTCGGTTATTTTTTATAAAAGTATAATATAATATAATAATAATTATTGAAATAAAAAATAGTAAATTTTACACGTTAGGATTTGAGCTTGGATTTATATTTGAATCGTATTGCGATTCATCATCATCATCAGAGGTCTGGACTGTAGTAGTAGTAGTAGTTGTAGTAGTAGTAGTAATATGCGACTGAAATTTTGCTGAGCGAGCGAGATCATGGTCTAGAGCTAGATGGGAAAAAATCATAGAGTAAATTTTTGTTTATGATTGATTGAATGTTGTCAGAGATAAGGTGTTGATCGTAAAGAAGAAGTCTGTAGTTGCACGGTGGAGGGGCGAGATCAGAGAGGAACTTTAGATGTAATTTAGGATGTGAGGTTGGATTATATTTATATTTGAAACAGTTTTTGCGATTCATCGTCACTGTCACTCTGTTATTTTAGTTAATTCAGTAACGTTCGTACGACAGTGTTTTGTGAGTAGGTTATATATTTATATTTTATTAGCAAGATGTGGATGTGTTATAGAAATTATGAGAATCCAAGTGATTTAAAAAGTGCTGTGGAAAAATTAGCTGCGATTTTCAATGATTTAGAATTTGATGCAGATCATGAGTCAGTCTACGCAATGGGTAGATTTTTGTCAATAGATGAGTGTAAGAAACGTGCACAATTGTATGCGTATGCCTCAGAATTATGTAGTTTATATTTAAATAGTGATGGTAAGATGTCTATGCAATTTTTCTGCTCCACTCTGCAAAATTGTGGTTTAGATTTATATTTAAATGATATTAGACCGTTCTTGTCAGAAAAATATAAAAATCTATTATTATTAAACAATAATGGTGGTGATGATGAAGAAGAATTGGAAAGGGAAGAGAAAGTAGAAAAATCAGATCAAAAAGAAACTGCTGCTGCTGATGATGGTGCCGTCAGAGAAAATAGAAATATAATGTGTCAATATTATCTTTTCAATGTATGTAATGTGCTAATAGTAATAATAATAAAATTGTACAAAAAAAAATATTTTTTATTTTTTATTTAATAGTATGATTAGTTTTGAACAAATTTTTCTTTAAATTTTAATTTATATTTTGAGATCACTCATGTTTCATATTATTATTATTTGACAATGAATAACGCTTAAAATAAAATCATTGCTTTGTTAATGAGATAATTTTTGTTAAACGTATCTAACTGAGCTATTCGAAAAAACTTTCACCTTACATCATTAAAAAATAAAATGTAATAGGTTATGTAAATTATTTACTCGTTAGTGATGCGCGTATAAGTAGTAAAAATAAATCTGTATTTAAATTGATATGACCAAGGATTCCGGATCTCAGTTTGGTTTTCTAAGATAGGAATTTTAATTATAATTTTATAGTATGTATATGTATGTATATGTATATGTAACCTCTTTTAGATATAATTATGATAATATTTTAACGAGAGCAGCACGATATCTTAGGAAAATAAACTTCTTATCTGTAATGAAATAGATGCTATAATTAACAGCAAACAAGTTGTTTTAGACTATATAATTCGCGATAATTCAAGAGTTAAATATTAATTATTGAAAATCAAAAAGTATTTATCAAAATCTTATTAGATTTCCTATTTTTTAAATTAAATTGAAAATTCACAACAATTTTCAAAATTGTTTAATATATCATCATCGACAGAATCATAATTTCTTTTTTAACGAAGATTTCTTTACAAAATCATATTTATTAACTCCGGTGTAAGCTTATAATATTATTTCGTTATAAAAATAGTATAATATTTTATTTTACCTCGAAAGGAGAAGTATCTAGATATAAATTTCTCATTTATTTTTTAACGTTGAAATATCATTAATATTTTTACGATCGATATTGAGAATTTATATTCAATAAATTCACAAATGAGATGATTTGATCATAGATTTTGCAAAATATAAATCGTACATTTTAAATGTATTCATATACTGTTGTTTTCGTTAACAGTTTCAGTCATGAGGCTTGTTTCATTTTAATTGAGAATTTTTTATATTTTGAGGAATCGTTAGCAGATTTAGTTATGAAACTTATCACAGCATTTAACTTAGAGCCAAATTTGAGAATATTTTCACTGATGATGATTATTTTGTCTTTTCTCGAGTAGAGACATATCAGTTTCGTAGAAAAATATCTTAACAGCTTACGATCATCCTAACAGATATTTTTGAAGAGCTTATGATTAGACCAAACAGCTATCTAAAGATCTTTACGACCAGATCAATAGGTATCTGATTAGCTTTTGATCAGATCAAACAGATATCCGAAGAGCTTTATGAACAGCTATGATCAGCTTATGATCAGCTTATGATCATCTATGATCAGCATATGATCAACTATGATCAGCATATGATCAACTATGATCAGATTATGATCAGATCAAAACATCTGTCTGAAGAGCTTTATGATCAGATCAAACAGATAACTGAAGAGCTTTAGAATAGCTCTGCAAATAGCTTAACAGATAACTAAAGGACTTTAAAAGAGATCTTTGATAGATCTCCAACATTAAAACAACTCCTTACTATATTTATTGATTGCACCCTGTATATCGATCAGAGCAGAAGATAATGAAATTTATGTTGTTCGTTGTAGAAATGTAGACATTACTATGACACTAAAGAATTATATATCATATATCATTAAATTGGAGGGAAGGATCAGAAAAACACTTTTTAAGGGAGGATGATGATTCATAAAAACTAATCAGAGGCATGTGAATGATCAATTTAATTTTTGCGTACCTTTTAAGCATTTTATTATTAGATATGTAAAATAAGTTTTCGCAGTCGGAATTGACATTTTTCAATGATTTAAAATCTATATACATGTAGCTTGAGAAATCTATTTTTATATATTTAGGTAATTCTAGTGAATTTAATCAGCGTTAGCTTACAAACTTTAAATTACGTTTAAATTAAAATACATATCCATATGACGAATTTAAATAATTTATATCAGGATAACCGATATGCATGCTCATAATTTATATTTAATATTTCAAGAAAGTTATTATGAATGCAACGTATTTTTATTAGATATTAAAATTTTAAATCTGATGTACCGCTAATTGTAATATATTACTCCCTTCAGAGTGGAACAAATTAAAATAAGCGCGGTAGATATTCAAAATAGATATCGAATGTAGCAACAGCGTCTGATACATTTGACGATAATATATGATACAACACCGTACTGACCTATATACTATACTATTCTATGATAAACAAGTTGATTTGACCCATTAACAGGAGATATTAGAAAGTTGTTGTAATATAAATACAGAGAATATTTGGCTGCAGTCAATAGTTCTTTGATAAAATTCATTCGAGTTCTACTATACTATATACAACAACAAAAATGAAGTCTGCGGTAATAATTGAAGTGTAGGGTTTTAAAGATTACAAAAACAACTTTATTTGCAAGGAATTGGCAATAGTGTTTAGTGAGGAAGACTATAATAGATTTTTAATAAAACCCCCCTATAAGTTCAATCTATTAAATCGTAGTGAAGTTAGGCAAGTTGAGTGGCTCGAGAACAATCTACATGGCCTTAAATGGAGTTCAGGTTCGACTAGCTTTAGTAGCGTCAAAAGGTTTTTGTTAGAAAATATTAATGGGAGGGAAACAAGAATAATCACAAAGGGTATCGAGAAAAAAGAGTGGTTAAAAATTATGCTAGATCAGGAAGAAGAAGAAGAAGACAATCATCTAGAGATTATAAACATTGAGGAGTGGGGGTGTGCTAATTTAAAAGACTTAAAAAAAGAATTCCCTTTGATACAAAGATGCTCATCGCATCAAGGCGCGTGTGCGGTAGAGCATGCACTTTTAATAAAGAAATATTTGAATGCCTATAATGTATGTTTTGAATAATGTCTAAGACTATTATATTATTATTATTATTATTATTATTATTATTATTATTATTATTATTATTATTATTATATAAAATAGGATTTTTTAAATAAAACATTTTTATAAATTTGTTTCAGTTTTATTTTTATTTTTCATATAATAATATATTATAATTATGAAATTGAAAAATTAAATTACTTAAATAATATATATAAATATATTAAATTAATTGCTAAAAAGTTGATTTATAAAATCATTTTTTGCTCGCTTTCACTAATTTTATAATGTCCCCACGCATATGTGGAAATACCATCATCACAAATGAATCTTTTATCATCTAAGTAACTAAGAGATATTTTATTTATATTTTGCGTATAAATATTATGCAATTTAGATCTGAAAATTAGCATCTTACTTTGAAATAGTTTCTTTTTATATAAACAATCCCTATAATTATCTATGCTTAACTTGTCTACAGCGGTTTTTTTATACCGTTAGATTTTTTAGTTAATTTGTAATTAGGCACATCAATTGAATACATTTTACATCTTAGACCAATGAATTCCTTAGGAACTCGTCCATTATTTTCATCTTTCATAAAACCAATCTTTTTCTTATTTAACAAAGGAATATTATATTGATTATCGACATCATATCCGGATGTATCAAAGCATTCAGAGATGTCATCAGCTATATCAGAATATAAATCTTCAGTAGCAATGGCATATACAAATGAATCTGTATCCATATAACATACTATTATTTTATCACCATACTTTGGTTTCATATAATTATAATGAAAATCGTACATAAACCACTTTGATAATTCTAAAATTGCAAAACCTAGATATATAGGTTTGTTATAGAATGTTTTAATACGTTTTAATTGGATTGCCGCTAAGTCAGAAGTAAAATTAGCAATACTATGAAAATTTGGTTTTGCTATAAGAGCTCGAGCACCTAACCTACGCCCGGAATTTTCCCACTTTGTGACCATTTTAACATCACTTCTTTTATCAACATTTTCCATTGTTTTCCCATAAATTACGTTATTTGCAGATTTAAAATAATTTTCTTCAAATTTACTCTTAGCTAAAGTTCGATAATGCGTATTTAAATTTATATATTTTGCTAACCACTTTGACTGCTTAAATTGTAGAGCTCTATGAATTCTAATTAATTTTAATCCATGCTGCAGACACTGCTGAACGTTTTTATAGTGTATAACATAATTAATTTTATTAGTTACGTCAGTGATAAGCTTTATTTGAGATGAACCTGGAGGACATTTATTTTCGGCACAGAAAGGTAAATCATTGTGATAGTTATGTAGCTCTTTTGGATATTCAAAATCTACTTCGAAAAAGTAGCCAATTTCAGCATCTGCTGAAATACTCATAATGTCTATTTTTTCAGGGTTTTCAACCCATTTAAACCCCCCATACGGAAGACACTGGGCCATTGTAAACCCATATAAATTATTATAATCAATGTAGAATACGTACTTAGAAGGTTTTGATTGGTCATAATCTTTCAAGTATTTATTATTTGCTACTGCATGTCTATGAGAACACTGAGAGATGCCTCCCCTAATAGATTTTTTCAGAAATACAAACATACTATAATCGGTTAAAAGTTCTAACTCGATTCCTGTATACCTTAGCATCGCGTCCCAGGACAATCCCGGTGCCGTAAAATATTGGCAAGGATCTAAAGAGTAAATTTTATAACAAATTTTCCTATAATTCTCGAATATATCTGCTAACAATAATACATCAGTAATTAAATATATTCTCAAATAATCCCATAAATTCTTGCAATTAAATTTCTGCCATACTTTCTGAGCATGAGCATAATCCTCATCAGAACATTTACTATTCGTTAGCTGATTAGCAAAATTATCTTGCGATGGTAAAGATATTTCATTTAATTTCTCCCAAGAGTCAATATAATCATAAGGTAGTACACCTTTGCGAGTAATCAATTCAAACTCTTCATTTTCTTTAAAATTAGATTTAACACTATGAAAATCGTCCTTTAATAAATCTTGAGCTAAATTAGATAAACTTGCTTGCATAAATCGAGTGGAATCGAGAAAACGTAATTCAACTGTTTCTGCAGAATTAATAAATATTCTTTTTGACAAAGAAACGTATACCTCCTTATTTAAAGGTATTAAATTAATATCCCCCTCTAGTTCACTTAGAGCTTTTACAAATAAATGACAATCGTAACCTGAAAAATTGTGAAAGAATATTGGAAAAAATTTTGGCGTTTGATATCGCAAATTACAATCGTTGTGAGCAGGACCTCTATATTTCCCTGTAAGATGACAATGATCAGCTACTCTATCTTCTCCTAATTCTTTCTTACATATCCAACACTCTTTAGATTCTCTGTGATTTTTTTTCTCATTTTCACTCATAGGAAGCATATATTTAGGTTTCATGATAATTTCGGTATATATATATATATCTTACGTCATTTTCTAGTGATATAACAATTTAGGAGAATCTGAACCTTTATACTCCCGCAATCTACATAAACTGCTATTAAACGAACATTTAATATAATATGAAAATGCACAAGGAACGTGATGTTGAACATTTGTTGTCGAAGAAATATTAGGATTCGGTGAACAAGTTTTAATAGGCTCTAATATAGTTTCAAAATCTGCGTATATTACGAATGGAACTTGAACCCCTCGTTCATATTTTTCAAATTTAATCGTACATTGATCATCTGTCGGCATACTGGTGACAATTTTATTACATTCTGACTTATGAGTAGATAACAATTTCTCTGGACTGAAATGGATTAAACAAGTGTTGCAAATAAATAATTCTCTACATTTTTTTGTAATTTGACTTCTTACCAATCTAGAAATATTTTTTATCCAGACATAATGTGATTTATCGTTCTCTTGTAATAATAACAAATTTATGTGTGTCTGCTTTTCTTCTTTTGTACAATAATATGGTCCAACGATCTCATCATTTTCAAATCCGAAAACATTCACGCTGATTTCATCATTCATATCTTCAAAAAGTCTCACGTCAGTTATCGTTAATGGAAAATTTAATCCGCTAAAATTTATTTTTCTATCATTAGCTAAAATAATGAAATCTGCATAAATATTTTTAATTTGATATGATATTGTTCTACACGGGCGATCCACTTGTTGCAGAGCAGAAATTATGCTCCACTTAAAACAAAACACATCATTATTTTGTACATTTATACAGGCTTTTTTCGTTTCTAGGTTTTTAGATAAACGAATGTAACTTGATTTGCGTATAGGCTTATATTTATTTATATTAATTTCTAAATGTATTATTGCAAATAATGTCCAACCGCTATCTCTTTCCTGAAACTCATCCATTTTTCTTAAAATTACCTTATTAGCTACGTCATATACTTCTCGTAATTGCACCTCATTGACTGCGACACTCATTTTAGTGTAAGACTAGATGCATTCTCGCAACAATTAGAACCGTAGACCGGTTTCGCTCTCATTAGAGCTCTTCAGTACGGCATACTAATTGTAGCAAAAATGCACCAAAAATAACACGGCTATCGTATAGCCAGTCTTAAAACACTAAGTGAGTGGTGAACGTGTCGCCACCTAGTTCGGAACCAAGTACTATGTTGTCACGCCCGCTCCAAATAACACAGAGTGTTAAAAATAGAGAACGGTATACAACTAACTAACAATTTAAAAAATTGTTAGCCCTGGCCCATTTCTACCCCAATATAGGGACAAAGTATGTAAGACTAGATGCATTCTCGCAACAATTAGAACCGTAGACCGGTTTCGCTCTCATTAGAGCTCTTCAGTACGGCATACTAATTGTAGCAAAAATGCACCAAAAATAACACGGCTATCGTATAGCCAGTCTTAAAACACTAAGTGAGTGGTGAACGTGTCGCCACCTAGTTCGGAACCAAGTACTATGTTGTCACGCCCGCTCCAAATAACACAGAGTGTTAAAAATAGAGAACGGTATACAACTAACTAACAATTTAAAAAATTGTTAGCCCTGGCCCATTTCTACCCCAATATAGGGACAAAGTATGTAAGACTAGATGCATTCTCGCAACAATTAGAACCGTAGACCGGTTTCGCTCTCATTAGAGCTCTTCAGTACGGCATACTAATTGTAGCAAAAATGCACCAAAAATAACACGGCTATCGTATAGCCAGTCTTAAAACACTAAGTGAGTGGTGAACGTGTCGCCACCTAGTTCGGAACCAAGTACTATGTTGTCACGCCCGCTCCAAATAACACAGAGTGTTAAAAATAGAGAACGGTATACAACTAACTAACAATTTAAAAAATTGTTAGCCCTGGCCCATTTCTACCCCAATATAGGGACAAAGTATGTAAGACTAGATGCATTCTCGCAACAATTAGAACCGTAGACCGGTTTCGCTCTCATTAGAGCTCTTCAGTACGGCATACTAATTGTAGCAAAAATGCACCAAAAATAACACGGCTATCGTATATCTACGGTTCTAATTGTTGCGAGAATGCATCTAGTCTTACATACTTTGTCCCTATATTGGGGTAGAAATGGGCCAGGGCTAACAATTTTTTAAATTGTTAGTTAGTTGTATACCGTTCTCTATTTTTAACACTCTGTGTTATTTGGAGCGGGCGTGACAACATAGTACTTGGTTCCGAACTAGGTGGCGACACGTTCACCACTCACTTAGTGTTTTAAGACTGGCTATACGATAGCCGTGTTATTTTTGGTGCATTTTTGCTACAATTAGTATGCCGTACTGAAGAGCTCTAATGAGAGCGAAACCGGTCTACGGTTCTAATTGTTGCGAGAATGCATCTAGTCTTACATACTTTGTCCCTATATTGGGGTAGAAATGGGCCAGGGCTAACAATTTTTTAAATTGTTAGTTAGTTGTATACCGTTCTCTATTTTTAACACTCTGTGTTATTTGGAGCGGGCGTGACAACATAGTACTTGGTTCCGAACTAGGTGGCGACACGTTCACCACTCACTTAGTGTTTTAAGACTGGCTATACGATAGCCGTGTTATTTTTGGTGCATTTTTGCTACAATTAGTATGCCGTACTGAAGAGCTCTAATGAGAGCGAAACCGGTCTACGGTTCTAATTGTTGCGAGAATGCATCTAGTCTTACATACTTTGTCCCTATATTGGGGTAGAAATGGGCCAGGGCTAACAATTTTTTAAATTGTTAGTTAGTTGTATACCGTTCTCTATTTTTAACACTCTGTGTTATTTGGAGCGGGCGTGACAACATAGTACTTGGTTCCGAACTAGGTGGCGACACGTTCACCACTCACTTAGTGTTTTAAGACTGGCTATACGATAGCCGTGTTATTTTTGGTGCATTTTTGCTACAATTAGTATGCCGTACTGAAGAGCTCTAATGAGAGCGAAACCGGTCTACGGTTCTAATTGTTGCGAGAATGCATCTAGTCTTACATACTTTGTCCCTATATTGGGGTAGAAATGGGCCAGGGCTAACAATTTTTTAAATTGTTAGTTAGTTGTATACCGTTCTCTATTTTTAACACTCTGTGTTATTTGGAGCGGGCGTGACAACATAGTACTTGGTTCCGAACTAGGTGGCGACACGTTCACCACTCACTTAGTGACTCATTTTAGTATGAAATGATTTAATTGAATACTCGTTATCCTCCTCCTCTTGAGACAATTTCATGTACTCTGCAAATAGCTCCAAATTAAATTTGATCCCCGTATGTTTTCGTATATATCTAAGCAGTTCCGGGATAGCAGATGTTTCTGCACGTTTAAGGAATTCTAAAGGGTTCAGGCAGGAAAAATCTCTATTTTCAAATAAAATTGTTTCTATGCGTCCTCTAAAACTGCTTTTGACTGAAATAATAATATACTCGATGTACATATAGTTGATAAGATTGAAAAATTAAAAAATAAATACCTTGAGTTGTTCTGTATGTGGTATAGCTGATCTTTGTTTGTGTTCCAGAGTACGTTGATGATGGGCCCAAGAATTACTCGGAACTTCAATTAGGCATTTATCACACATCCTGCTTGAAAACACTCCACTCGTTGATGGAACAGAGTTAATTGTTGCAGACTTATCTTCTTTTCGAGTCGATTTTATCTGCGCCCGTTGGTGAACCATCATATGTCTTTTTAACTCATATTTACGCATTTTTTTATTGTACGTTGAACAAGAAACCTTATATAAATCATTATGTACTATTCTCTGATGTTTATTTAAAACACTAGTGGATGAATAATATTTACCGCATATATCGCATAAACCCATTATTTTGTGTATATCACTACTCTAGCTCTATTGCAACTAAAATCTTAAACAAATTAAAACTTTTAATACTGGTTTTGCATTACATAACATGCGATGCGCGCGATCGGATAAAATATTAAATTAATGTAAAACGTTTCAGTAGCTATAATTTCTAATGTAGATATAGATAAATTATGTAATATAAAATTATGTATGTAAATTCATTCTCCCGGATCTGAAATACTCGACTTATATATATATATATTATTTTAATTTAAAAAAAGTATTATTTCATTGAGTAGTAAACTTTCACCTAGATCCTGCTGAGACGTACGATCAAAATTTAAATAATTTAAAGAAGCGCGGCTGTTATATAGCAGTTAACTAATATAGTAATCTTTCGATCTCGAGTAAACTTTCTCTTTATATCGTTCGAAGCGTTACAAGCGGTCGTATGTTAATGATCATACCATTACTAATAATAGAGTTTATCGTATTTTAAAAGTTTCTCCACGTGTTGTATAAATAAAATCGAAATCTCTGACCTTCTTTGATGAAAGTGAATATTTTTAAACTATCGTTTTAATGATATTCAGTCATGATGAAATAAGCAATATTTATCGGTTATATATAAAACGTAATACTATCCAATGTAAAAATAAACGTATGGCTTGACCTTTCTGATATCATATCCCTTCTCAATTAAAAATATAAGTTGTTATAAAATATACAACCGAATATGTTGAACTAAATAATTCGTCTTTATATTCGACAGTGTGAACATCTACTCAAAGCATTACTATATTAATTATTTCAGTATTTTTATACTTAATAAAAAATTAAAATTGTGCTAAGCAAATATGAGTGCGAAAAATAATATTATTAGTGCTACATCTGCAAAAAAATTTAAAGCGCGTAAATTCAAGTGCTAGTGGTGGTATTGTTAATAAAAAAAGCATGAAAAACAACAAAGCTCTACTTGATAAGTTTAATTCCTTCGCTGCTTATCAGTGGATAAATCTAGAAACAATGGAGAAAAAATTGGCGTATCATCTTACAGGTCTCGAGAGATGCCCGTCGAAATTTGGGGAGAGGATTGTTGCTATACTAAATGAAAATTTAAAAGTCTACTTACCTCAAAGGTATACATATTTTACGAATAAACAACTTGGTGATTTATCTAATGGATCTTATTCTCTGGTGAATCATGGTCGTGAAGGGAACATCTATAAACTAGAATTAATGATGCAAAATGATGGTGAGGTATATCAGAAAAACTCTCAGCAACAGAAACAAGACATACCGCAACTATATTCTGCAACGACTTCAGCATCATTGTATGAGCAAGAAGCCGAAGAAGTTGATGATGATGATGAAGAAGCAGAAGAAGAAGAAAATGATCAGCTTATATTATCGCAAAGTTTTGCTGAGATTCCATCTCAATCGCAAGCTCTAGGATATTATAATCCCGATCATAGTTATTAAGCAGCAGTAATGTGAAAAAATAATATAGTTATTTTCTGTGAAATTCTCATATTAGATTAACATTTTTTAAGAATCTTCTTTTATTTTGTATATGATATGTATATGTATATGTATCTTGAAAAATAAATAAACTTTTAACGTCTTTTTATATATTTATTATTATAACAGAAAATTTAAAAATATAAAAAATAATCATATATGTATAAAAAATGATTATCCTTTAGACAGAATATTATATTATTATTATTATTATAATCTCAATTATAATTACTAAAAAAAAGAGTGATGTGAGTAGGTATTTTCTGTGAAATTCTCATACAATAATAATAATAATAATTTATCAGTTTTAAGTCTTATTTTATATATATATATATATATATATATATATATATATATATATATATATATATATATATATATATATATATATATATATATATATATATATATATACTTAGTATTACGTTAAGAATATTACTATTAACAGAAAATTGAACAAAAAAGTGTAGTCAGATATTTTTCTAATAATTATTATTATACTTTTTATAAAAAATAATCAAAGAGATTTTTTCATTGCTCTATTCTCATATTTTTCTATGATATTTTGAAGTTTACACAGTTTAATCTTATGCTCTAATATAAAAATAAATTAATACCCTAGCTCCGGGCCCCGCTCCGGTCTCCGCCCCCTCCGGACACGCATCTGATCAAAAAAAAAAAAAAAAAAATTCCACATCAGAATCCTCATACTCATCTCTCTCTCATCTCTCATCTCTCATCATCATACATACATACAACTTGTTCGTTCAGCAACATTTAACAGCATTAGCATTAGGGACAAAGTATGTAAGACTAGATGCATTCTCGCAACAATTAGAACCGTAGACCGGTTTTTATATTGGGGTAGAAATGGGCCAGGGCTAACAATTTTTTAAATTGTTAGTTAGTTGTATACCGTCTCTATTTTTAATACTCTGTATTATTTGGAGCGGGCGTGACAACAAGTACTTGGTTCCGAACTAGGTGGCGACACGTTCGCTACTCACTTAGTGTTTTGAGACTGGCTATACGATAGCCGTGTTATTTTTGGTGCATTTTTGCTGCAATTAGTATGCCGTACTGAAGAGCTCTAATGAGAGCGAAACCGGTCTACGGTTCTAATTGTTGCGAGAATGCATCTAGTCTTACATACTTTGTCCCTATATTGGGGTAGAAATGGGCCAGGGCTAACAATTTTTTAAATTGTTAGTTAGTTGTATACCGTCTCTATTTTTAATACTCTGTATTATTTGGAGCGGGCGTGACAACAAGTACTTGGTTCCGAACTAGGTGGCGACACGTTCGCTACTCACTTAGTGAGTTAGTATCTCTTAAGGTGCTAGGAATTGCGACTGGAATAAAAGGTAGTTCTGGAGGGTTCATTGGCGGACTATAATTAGTTTCAGGATGTTGTAGAACGTCATCTAGATTTGGGGTGTTAGGTTCTCTTTGAAGATCTTGGAGAGGTATTTCTTCTGCATCAAAGTTATTAGTTTTTGACGAAATTTCTACATCATCTGTATCATTAATTTGAATGCGAGACAAATAGTGCATTGCAATTCAATGACCTTTTTTATAGATTATTTCGTGGTCGTATTCTTTCAGTTTCAAGCGCCAACGTGTTAATTTTGAATTAGGTTCCTTTAGCTGCACTAGCCACACTAAAGGTCTGTGATCTGTATAAATGTAAAATTTACGACCATAAAGATATGGACGAAAATATATGGTAGCCTAGACAATTGCTAAAAGTTCTTTTTCAATTGTCGAATAATTTTTCTCCGTCTCATTTAGAGTACGTCACCTACTGAGCCCTGTGATAAAACTGCTCCCAGACCTACATTAGAGGCATCAGTTGTTAAAATGAATGGCTTTGTGAAGTCAAGATGTTGTAAGATGGGATCGTTCATTAGAACGTTCTTGCACGTTTCGAAAACTTTTATAAAACTATCATCATGGACTATAGATGCATTGTTCGTTAGGCAACGGGTCAATGGTTTTGTTAATTTACCGAAATTTCACATGAGCGGTCTTCATTGCAGGTGGCATTTGCCTGTATTCATAATGTCGAGCAGGAGTGTTAAAGGCAGTTTTTTCTATGTCTTCAGGACTAATTTGAATTTGATATCCTAAAGCTAAAGTAGTATAATATTGGCTACGACCCAAATTATCTTATATCTCTGAGATATTGGGAAGAGGATACTTGTCACCAATAGTTTGTTCATTAAGACGTTTATAGTTTATGACCATGCGACATTTTTGTTTGCCATTACGGTCTTTTATTGGAATAACTAGCAGTGGACTGCTCCAAGACGGCTGAACAATGTTTTGCTTTAGCAAGTCATCAATTTGTTTTTTGACTTCTTGCTGCTGAACCTGATGTAATCGATATGGCTTAATACACACTGGGTTATTATTAGATAACCTAATGCTGTGTTTAACCTGATTTGAGAATGTCAAAGGGACATCTTTACAGTAAAATATGTCTCTGTAGTTGTAGCATAAGTCTTGTATCATGTCTCGTTCTTCGTCATTCATATGATCAAGTCGTATTTTATCTAGATTTTGAATTTGCATTTCGTCTATTTTATTAGTATCAATATCTTTATTATGATGCATAAAATTCAATTCGCTAGTTGTAATAGGCTCGACATAAAATGCCTTGTTTATAATTATTTCTACCGGATGCTTGTTACTATTTAAAATTGTTATTAAAGCATATTTGTTTGAGACGGTAATTAAACTCTCTGGTATTTTTACTCCGGTTATTAATTTCATTTTAGGAATTATGCCAACGTTAGAATTATTATACAATTTACAGGTATTTTAACGACAGTTTCACATCTTGACTGTAATACTATTTTATTTATTAAAAGGTTCGAATTACCATGTTTATTAAAGTCATTGTCATTTAGGTATAAATAAATGTTTGCAGTTTTTGTTATTAATTTACTACTACTAAAATCAATGGTGGCTTCTAATTGTTTTAATAAATCTGTACCTGTTAAACCATGGTATTGATCGTATATGTTAAGTACATAAGATTAAAATCTTGTGTTTCCTGTATTGAACATAGTTGGTAAAGGAATATTAACTATTTCATTATGAAAACTAGTTTGATGCACAGATTTCATTTGACAATTTTCGTGTTCTATAAATTTAGAATAAGATTTGTGGGCAATATTTACACACAATGAGTTTTTGTGCTCCCAGTATCCACCATAAAGCGCAAATTGACAATTGGAATGAATATGTGTGAAAGTTTAGGGTGGTTTACAGAATTTATCTGTACTATGTTTGTATATTGAGAACATGGATAAAAAATGTTGATCTATGTTTTCTACTTGCTCAAAAGGTGTTTCAGACTGTGTCTCTAGATAATTGTCAAAATTCGTTTCGTCAAAATTACGGGGGTCATCTTCAGAAATTGTATATAATTTTGGCTGAAATGAATTATTTTCATAATTTTCGTTATGGATGGGATTTTCTTGTTTAAATTCGTTTTGAATTTCTCGGTAATATAAATGGGACTGGGATGGATGTGTTAGGTCTATTAAAACCTCTAGAATGATTAGTGAAATTTCTAGATGGCTTGTAATTTTGCCTAAAATTTGTATTGGGACGTGTATGCAATGCTGAATTTCTTGCAGATGTGTCCATAGGTTGTTGACCTATAGTTTGGTCTAAAATTGGGATTTGTCCTAAATGCATCTTGTGATAAACGTAAATTAAGGGGTGATCTATATATGGGCTGTTTAGGCAAATATCGGGAGTGCAAAAATGCGGAACGTTATTTTTATTATTTTGTTGATTGGGTACATATTGGGAATTTTGTGAAAAATTTGGATTTGTTATGTTATTTAAGAAATTTGGTGTTTTAAAATTATTCGTTTGATTGTGGAGATTTTTCATTTGTTTTCCCCATATTGAAAATTTTCCTCTTCTAAAACAAGTGACCTTGCTTGCTCTAGATGAGTCGGCTTTTGTAACCTTATTGCCAATCCTAATTGACCACTCAAACCATGTAAATAAGTCTGCAGTGCCATTTTATCATATATTTCATTTTTGACTAAACGAATACCTTCGTTTGCAATGGTTAATCTTAATTCTGAAAATAAAAGACTATGTGAGTCTTGTATTCTCATACCAAATTGGTACGGTGTTTTTTTCGGATCGGGCTGTAAGAGCATAAGATCGCTAGCTAAACAATCTTCTTCTCTTTGGTCGCCTAAGTATTGTTGTAATAATTGCTTAATACGAGGTCAATTTGTGGTATCTTTCCTACTTCCTATTAATGTTTTAGCTCTACCTTCTAATTTACTTATAACTATTCTAAGTATCTATTGATTATTTGGATTTTCATCATTTGTTCTATAAACAAATGAAGTTAAAAAATATTCACATGCTGAAATAAATAAAGCTAAAGTATGCTGATGCCCATCGTATGCCGGAATAGCATTAATGTGATAATTTTGTAGTTGATTTGCCACTATTTAAATTTCTCTTAAAATAATTTAATTTAGGATATTATATATTTGTCTGATAATATAAATGTAGGAAGTACTAAGTTTACTCTTTAATTTTATTACATAATTTGTTAAAATATTGGTGATTTTGAGTCAAACATTAATCGATTTTGGATTAAGTAGGACAAGGACAAAAATAAAGGAACAATGAAAGCACTTACACCAGTATAAAGTTGAAGATCATGTTCTTTCTTCTTTGCTTCAGCACCATAAGATACAGCGAATAAGGCAGGAGTTCCGTATCAAACCTTATTTTCTCTCATGATCGCTCGCGAACTCATTGTTTTTTATTTGATGTTTACAAATGATTACTTTTATAAACTTGGACGATGCTGTTCCCTGTTGAATTCTGTTGCTTGTTCTGAGTTTTAAACGATACAAATCGAAGTGCTGACGCTGGCGATCTTGTCAAAAGGGCACTAAACTCTTACTACCGACTGCGCCACTAAGAGTTGTACTTCAGAGCAACTTTATAATGTAAAATTTATTTAACTTAAGTTACAATAGTACAGTTATTAATACAATACAATTTAAATGTTGTAAAATGTAAAATATTAATGTGAGTAATCTAAACTATTAAGGCTGGACAGAAAAGACTAATTAACTTAAAACGAATTATTATCTATATTTATAAACTTAACTATGCTGATATTAATCAATAAAGTCTTTGGTTTGAAAATGTCGCAGACACTGAATGGACAGGAAATGCACACAGGTGCATAAATGCAGGCTATGCACAATTGCTGGTCGGTGCCTTGTTGTATGTGGTACACCGGGTGGTGCTACCATAACTCGCGTAATTTATATATATATATCACACCGATAACTCAAAAAATAGTGGACCCACGTTTTCCGGGAAATTTTGGATTTTCTTTCGAAAAAAAAATATCTCGAGAAATAGTAAAGTGATGGTAACCAAATTTGGTACTTAGGCTTAAGTTATAAAAGGTAAACTATATACCAAAATTTAGATCTCCATGTTACATGAAAAAAAGTTATAAGCATTTAATTATTAAGTGCCAGATAATTTCTATGAAAATTCACTACCATAACGCACTTGCTGCGCTCAGACCTTTTAAAAATTATTAGGATAAATAATTCTTTCTTGTCTGTTATCTATTGTACAACTGTGCAATGTTCATGATCCAATTGCCAGTGTTTAGAAACAATTTTGTGCATGCACATTTGCAAATATTTTTTTAAATGGCAGTGGAAAGTGTTTATTTGATTTTTTATCCCAAGGGAAAACACCATCAACAAGACTATTCACAAAAACAGTTCGTTGCTTTCAGTTTAACTTCAACTAACCTTTAATGCTGGCCACGTATTGATGAGTTGTGAATAAAATGAAAATAAATAAAAAATAATTTACGAGTTTAAAAAATAACACGGCTGGTTTATCTGAGCCACTTGATGCTTTACCCATGCGAAAATATATTTGAATATTGGTACCCCACTAAGCATGGTAACTTACAAATGCTTACCGCAACGTTAGATAATTTACCATTAAGCAAGTTAAGTTTGCAACATTTCGAAATGTTTGCAGCAAAAAAAACCAATGCAAACTAACAAATGAAACTTTAACATAACTTTCAAATGTAATATCTCCTTTGCCGGCTTGTTGTTTTTCTCCATTTGTAAGCTCACGTAAAGTTACAATTGTAATGTTTCTGAAAGTTTGTTTTCATTTGTAAACATTTATTTGAATTCTCTCCATTTTCGTATTCGTGTATGTTCGATCGTATGTCATCGTCGTCCAATAGCAACATACAACACTAACGCCCACAGCGAACTGACTCTGACAATGCGCCCGATATTAATGATTAATGGCGGATTGTTGTTTATATTATATTTATGATATCATCATAAGCTGTTATTTGATCTATGTCTATTTATTTTTCTGGAAGTTTTAAAGATTGAACAATCTTATTGTAACCTGAATTGTTGGGTAATTAAGTAATTCGTTGTCTGGAGTGTAGATAATGAAACATGGAGCATATCGGCAAACATGTCAAGTAAGAATCCCTAAAACAGCGGCGATCCTTGGGACCCGTCTACTTAAGGATCGCCCCAATACGCTAAATACGAATTTTGTTATGTCCTTAGAAGCAGACTGGAGATGTCTTACCTGGTCGGACATGTGTTTATCATGCAAAAAGAGCAATAAGGACATTGTGTGCGTAGGTCCAAGAAAAAGCTGCCCTGATGTGTTCGAGGCCAATGGGATACTTAGGTGCCCTCCCAGTCATATACTTCTTCTTCAGTATATGTATTTAAAATATCCAGTGAATGATGAAGCTCGCAACATCAATACCAGGTGCAGGCATGAATTAAAAATACAGTTGCACAAAAAGGAGAAAACAAAGCAAATGTTTGATTGGGAAACAAATTCCTCAGTTTTCTACATAATGTTATTAAGATGCTCCCACTAACAAGATTACAGTAGGCACTAATGGATGTTATAAAACAAAAACCAATGTGTAGGAATTTAATGGTGCTCTAAACTAATGTGTACAGTGTTACATACTATTTGTAATCATTCTTTGTAGTGTGTGTGTCTGTGTGTGTGTGTGTGTGTGTGTGTGCGTTAGGCAAAAGCTTTGGAAGGCAAGTTACACTAGCTACAGACTTTTTTTATATATACATAATTCATTGTAGTCATAATTTTGTTTTACTTTAATGCAATGTTTCTGAATGTACACAGACATTGACAGTACTATACTTACTCGATAGGGATAGTTAAGACATATGCGTGAACACTTTCAGAGACTGTCACCATATTTAAGCTATTTTCGCATTGAAGTTGTATTCATTTCCATGCGCTGGATTTATCCATTGCATATTCTTACGTTTGCTTAATTAAACTTTCTCTAAAATCGAAATAAACGCACCATTTTAGATATTTCTTTTTTCACAATGGTATTTGATAGGTTGACTTTATTTTATGTCACATATGTTACCACATATTTTAGAAGCTAAAAAAATTCTCGTTTCTCAAAATAAGTAATGCTACTTCGTTTTTGTTACTGGTGTTTCACACATTTTCCTAGACAGAGTTATTTAGTAAAACAATATCAAAAACAATTCATTAGTATTCATTTAGAAAAAAGAATTTTTCAAATCGGTCAATTAATAACGATGTAACGAGTTCAAGTTATCTATTTTGTCGCTGAGTTTTGACTAGAACTGCATTTTAGGCTAAACATGGACACTCGCTATATGTCTTAACTATCTCTATCTAGTAACTATAGTCGGTACTTATAAAGACAGCGACTTACCATGTGAATTTGATGGTCAATAAAGTGTATATATCTATGTATCAGCAGAAATGAAATGTGTTGTAAGTCTTTAATTTTTTTATGTAATAATGATTTTATTCTAATTAACATTGTCTTAAGTCGCTTTTTTTACAGTTTAAATATATATATATATATATATATATATATATATATATATATATATATATATATATATATATATATATATATATATATATATATATATATATATATATATATTGTATAAATACACCTATACTTGGTATTAGTTTGTAACTTGAAATTAATTCTGTTAATCTAATACAGTTTCTTTTTTTCAAAAATTCTTGGACACATTGGTTAGTATTTCAAGTTGCAGTCTTTTAAAGAAGCTATACAGATGTACCATATTTGAAAAATGACTTCATAGATAATTTCTTTAAATCAGCCCTACGTTTTTGTTGACTATTTTTAAAGTTCTTACATGTAAAGTTGTAGAAAACCAGCAGATTTAAAATTTTTATTCATTGATAACTACACATTTTTTTTCGTGCTTTCAACTCAAGATTTATAATAAAAATTTGAAATTTGGTGGTTTTGTATTGCTTGGTGTGTACTTTAAAAATAGTCAACACATAGCTATGGTTGTCATTTAAAAAAATTATCAATGACATTTGACACATTGTATAATACATTTTTGAAAAGATTGTAACTGAGAATATTATCTGACTCCGAGCATTTTTGAAAAAAAGCAGAAGTAGATTAATTGTTTTTATCCCAAGTTACAAACTTGCACTGTATATATAATATATACAATTGCAGATAAGTTGCAAATGTAAGTTTAAATTTTACAACTTTGCTAGGCCCTTTTAAAATTGAGATTGTAAGGTAACATTTCTAAGTATAAAGAAAGTTTGTAACAGCTCACTACAGTAAACTTGCAGTAAAGTTACAAAAGAAACACTTCCATATGTAAAGTCACAGGGGGGAAGATTTGCCATTTGCAACAAACTTGCAGGAGGCTTTCTGCAAGTTATCTATCAAACTTACACTTGCTTTGACAAAGATTCTGCAATGTTAATGCAATATTACCTTGCTCAGTGGGAAACTTTGGATGAAAACTGAAACAAAAAGCAGATTAACCCCAAAAATTACAAAAATTATAACAGAGTTATACGCTAAATACTATTTCAACAACAAAGTTGTTTGCATCAGTAGCTATCGAGAAAAAGTAGCATATTTATATACTGAAGCTATGGATGTTGCAATACCAGATGATGCAACCTAAGTACTATTGTTGAGTCAGTGGACACGCCTAACCATGGACAACAGAGGGCGAAATAATCCATGATTGCTTTAAACATCGACATAACAACCGGTTAGGCGTGTCCACTGACTCAAAAATAGTAAGGTTGTGTCATCCGGTATTGCATTGATTCTGCTTTCTGGTTTAATAGTTGCAATTCAGCATTGAATTATCTTTTATTTTGAATTTTCACCCACTGAATGTGGTATCCCACACAAACACGTTATCCATTTTGCCGTGGTTTTATTGCTTTTCCATTCTTTTGTTAATTTCAATTATACCATTTATATGTCCTGGCTGCTTTATCTTATATTATTTTTAACTTTTTCATCAGCATGAGCCGATATAAACTCTTCTCTCTGAGAAATGGTTTCATTAAATGAGTCCTTTATGTTGGCCATTTGCGACAGAGTGAATGCCAATTTGAAGAATTCCACTGTACAAACTGGATACACTGTATACACCAGTTGATTGACAAACGGCACATTTCCCTCTTTTACCACCAAAATTAATGTACTTAAATTTAATTTTATCAAAGACAACCTCAATTTTTAGCAATATTAATCATCACTGTTGTTCAGATATCTCGTTTTGAAACAAAATTTTATTGTTTAATTTTATAAATTGATTAGGGTTTTAAACAAAAATTATTTCGACGTTTCATAGTGATCATAATTTAAATAATTTCTAAGCGTTTTATATTTTTGTGTGATTTGTGAATGGTTTTCAGTAGTTTTCTAGCTCAAATTTTGTTTACATTTGATTAAATTAATGTTTTACCGAAATTAGGTTACTTAGACTGTAATGTTCGGCTGATTTATAAAAATACCTTATTTTCACAGTTGTTTCTTAAATATTCTTTTAACAACCTTTGATTCTAAAAATAACGTGACCTAACTAAATCTAGAGGGACGCCTAACATAGATGGCAAATGTATTAATTTTGTTAAACGTTATCTTATGTAGTAACAGCATCCGTTATTTGATAGAATTAGCAGGAAACAATATACCACTGAAGTAGCCAGTCGGCTTATAGAATTTTAAAGAAAAACAAGTCAGTTAAAAGTTTAACGTCTAATTAAGGCTAACTATGTATACGAATATATTAATTTTATTGTTAACGTGTGCAGTTTCTTCAATTCCTACATTTTTATTTGAGCGAGGTATGTAGTTTACTTACCTTTAATTAGAAAAAACTTAGATTTAAGTTTATATTTTTTGTCAAGTCCAAATTTCATCAACAAAAAAAACTTCAAATTACAAAAAAATTTGGCAGTTAGAAAAACAAGCAAGTATAATAAAGCTACGTCATCATATAATTTTTGGGTAATTTTATTTTAATTCTCCTATTGTATAAATTATAAGCTTAGTCAATTTAAGTTTTCACATTTCTTCAAGAAAAAAATAAAACTAATTACATTATCGAACACACCAAAACCAAAGCATTAAATGATAAAATATTTTTTGCGTATTTTTATAGGATTTAAATAGATTCTGCTAATGAAGGATCCAGCTGATTTTGGTGTTATTCACTGTATCAATCTTATAAGATTTACTTGTTTGGAATGTAATTCCCAAATACAGGTTGATCTTAATTTATTTAGACGGCTTATAAAAATGTATATAAGTGAAGTATATTGCTACCTACTTGTTTTTTTTTGACAGAATTAAATGTTTACATTAGGAAACTTGGAAGTAAATAGACTCAAAGTTCAGTAAGTCAACATTATCACAGTCCAAAAACGATGCTGCGTTGCTGTGGCAAACATGGCTCTCCAGCAGCGCTTTTCATTTCATTGTCGCTCCGTAGTTCATCAATAGACCAGTTCTTCTCTTTGTCTACCTTTTACCTTTCTCTTCAAGTACGTGTCTTTCCTGTATTGTTGTCAAAACGTTATTATGTCTCAGAATATGTTAAATTTAGCCTTCCTCCACTCAATCCGTTTTAGCAAACATCTTTCTTCTCAATCCTCTTCTAGCATACTTTTATCCGTCTATTGGTGCATCCTGCTTTTGTCAATTTAGTGAATTTTTGTAGAAAACATTCACTAATGGGAGATCCCGACTTTTGAATTTTGGAAAAATTTCTTCAAATCAGCGCTTACTAGGCCCTTTAGAACCCATATCCGGTGTCAGTCTCAATATATATATATATATATATATATATATATATATATATATATATATATATATATATATATATATATATATATATATATATATGTATATATATATATATATATATATATATATATATATATATATATATATATATATATATATATATATATATATATATATATATATGTATGTATATATAGGGTGCCCCATAATTGATTGGACATTAGCTAAGGGGTGATAGCTGGCACAAAAATAAAGCCATTGGGCTCAACATCCCTTAGTAAAATGTTACTCGTTTTCGTTTTACAGGGTGTTTAAATAAATTTTCTTAAAGCTATTTTTTTAAATATCTTGAAAGTGGTTCAACATATTATAATGAAATGTGGCATGCGTAATACGATGACGGTATCAAATTCACCACTTCCGCTAGGCGGTGCCACCGACAGCAACACTGGTTCATTAACATGGTCATCACCTTTTATCCACCTTGTATGCACATTTCCGAACAAAAATAAAGAAAGCATATTTAGTTTTACACAAAAAAGGTATACTTCTTCGAAGTCGAAAAAGTTTACCGTTTTCAAAATAAAAGTACTTTTCCAATTACAGCCAATCTGGATTTACTTTGTTGCTAAGTATGTTTTGGTAGCAACTAGGAACTTGTTTACGATAACTTCTGGAAGATTTCAATTTTGCCAGTTTATGAGAGAACGCTAAAGGATTCGATGTTCTATAAGAACATTTTATTTACTGATGAAGCGTCATTTACCAGAAGAGGTATGTTCAATTTGCAGAATAGCCATACCTATGCGATTGAAAATCCTCATGCTATCCGCGAACATTATTTTCAACATGAATTTTCAATAATCATTTGGTGTGGCATTTTTGGAAATTATATTGTGGATTTGAACTGCCACGTAGACTTACCGGAGCAACGTGGCTCTTGTTTTTGAGAGATAATTCGCCGACCATTTTAGAAGATGTACCTTTAGCTTTAAGGAGTGACTCTTGGTTCATGCATGATGGTGCTCCAGCACATTACATCCGAGATGTGCGAATTTATTTAGATGAAATTTACCCTCAAAGGTGGATTGGTAGAGGTAGTGTGCACCCAAGGCCAACGCGTACTCCCGACTTTAGTCCGCCAGATTTTTACTTTCGGGGTTGTGTCTAATTAATTATGGGGCACCTGT
The DNA here is from genome assembly GCA_964006375.1 of Tillus elongatus. Taxonomy (NCBI): domain Eukaryota; kingdom Metazoa; phylum Arthropoda; class Insecta; order Coleoptera; family Cleridae; genus Tillus; species Tillus elongatus. The sequence continues at coordinate 69,770,107 of OZ023269.1, read as the reverse complement.
ATATCTGCGTTTCTGTATCACACCAATTACCCAAAAGATAAAGGGCCGATTTTGAAATTTGGCAGTACCTTTCTTTTGTAAGTGGCTTGATTAACTTCGTTAGCCAGGAAAATAGAAATAAGTTTTCCGGAAAATTGTTGTTTTTCGTTCGAAAAAAATGTAACTCCGAAAATAACAAATCTATAATTACCAAATCTGGCACGCAGCTTCATATTATCTATAAAATGTGAATTACATACCAAAATTTAGATCCATGCATTAAAAGGAAAAAAAGTTATAAGCATTTAAAGAAAAAAAATGGGTCCCACTGGTAATCATAAAAACGAACAAGATCAAACTATTGTGTGTTAAACAAAATCTACTGAATATTACAGACAAATAAAACTATCTTTTCCTGGCCCAAAAAGGTCAAGAAATACGAGAAAAATTACTTTGAAAATTTTATAGTTTTTCTTCTAAATATGTCAGTGAGGATTTAAAATGTCAAAACTGATGACTTTTAAGAAAGGTTCTGTGCATGATACATGGAAAATATATTTTTTAATACAAGGAATTTTGACTTTGAGAACAGGCTCATTCGTTTGCTGCCAATCTGTATAATGCATAGAGATGGATTTGACCTTGTTCTTCACAATGGCAAAACCTGTGATGTCACTGTTAATCTGACAAGCTCATTATTTTTAACTTATTTCCTTTATCCCCATATAAAATTGCTGTTTACTAAAAATAAGCATTAAAATTAAAACCGTATAGGCATTGACATTATATATATATATATATATATATATATATATATATATATATATATATATATATATATATATATATATATATATATATATATATATATATATATATATATATATATATATATATATATATATATATATATATATATATATATATATATATATAATATACGCCACATACCACGGGAGGAAAACTGGGAGACTTTTCACACCAATGGAGCCTGTCATGGTGACTTTCTAACACACTGCGAAGGCTGCGGTCAAAATAGGTAAACACAAGGGAAGACAAAAAGGAGCTTAACTTTTTTATCTAAATAAACTTTAACCTACTAGTACAGTATTTACAGAGACAGTTCAATTTTTAAAATGCTAACGATCTTTATACCTAGGAGCTATACACTATACAAGCCTATACAACTTAGAGTCTTCCACAAAGCACATAAAAGCCACCATAACGCTCTTATTACGAACGGCGTGATGCCACAACGAGGAACAACGAACACTGCGTTCTATCAAATCGCAGAAGAATATTTTTCTTGGTTTATGATGCATACTACAGGAGAAAATCAAATGATTTAAATCAGCTGGTCATGGAAAATATTAAATGATATGTTATTAACAAAGTCATAGATTTCTGTTTTATGTGTTCATTTGATAAAATATATGCAAAAAAATCGATTTTAAATAGACACCATTTGCTATGAGTAGGTAGTTAGTGACTGTTCTGGAACACGGAGGAGTAAGTGAGCGAGGTCAAGGCCATCGTCAAGGCCAAGGACAGAGCCAAGGCCGACGTCAAGGTCATATTCCAAGGCCATATTTCAAGGCCATATTATGAGATATAACCTTGAACAAATTCGTCCTTGAAATTTCTATTATATATGTGAATGGGATATTGCTCGTGTAATTCAGTGTAGTATTAGCAGTCTGTGAGTTCGAGTTTATTTAAAGTGTGTAGGAATACAATGTCGGACCATAATTTTTTTATTAATTGGGACAGTTTACGCAACGCTGCAAATATTCGCCATCGATATGCGTTAAATTATGAAGGAAGTGTTTTGCAAAATCGCCATATTCAAGCTGTAGCATTAATGGATGCACACCTTGGGGCTGTCGACGTGGGTAAAGAAAAATGCCACAAATTTGATTTTATAGGAGATCCTTGCATGGGTTCAATAGTTTGCAGTGATTGTTTGGTGGGAGCTAGGTATGCAGTGTTTAGTGTGTGCGACAAAAGTGTCGTCGTGAAATATCACCTCCATAGCAGATACATATCCCATTGTTCCTAATGTAACAGGCGAATAAAAGATAGATCTGCAGAACAGTGCAAACAGGCAACCGAAGTAGCTTTTATGTGTAGTTGTGTAAGAATAAGTCCAGCTGGGAATATTTAAGAAATGGTGAATTGTGTCAGTAGTTAAGACCATTTTAAATTTGTAGAAAATTTAAGTTAGACCTTGTATTCCTATACATAGTTTTTAAATAAATAAAAGAAAATTAATATATTAACAGTATTAGTAGTAGTAGTAGTAGTCAGTTAAAATTTTAATTTAATAAAGTGATTAAAATATTGCAAACAGGCAACCGAAGTAGCTTTTATGTGGAGTTGTGTAAGAATAAGTCCAGCTGGGAATATTGAAGAAATGGTGAATTGTGTCAGTAGTTAAGACCATTTTAAATTTGTAGAAAATTTAAGTTAGACCTTGTATTCCTATACATAGTTTTTAAATAAATAAAAGAAAATCAATGTATTAACAGTAATAGCAGTAGTAGTCAGTTAATTTTTTTATTTAATAAAGTGATTAAAATATTTGCAAGATGGAGCATGTAAGCAGTACGTCTCCAAGTTCAATAGAAGAGGTCTTAGAAAACATAAAAAAGAAGTTAATAGAAGAAATTGTATCATTAAGAACAATGTATGAAACAGACAGCGACTGGATCCATCTAACTGACAAATATAGTCGACTTTTATCAGCTGTTAAGAAATTCCAGCTTGGTGCCCTGTGTTAATGCGGCTTTATATATCACATGGAGCAATCTAGTTGTCAATATATTTTCTTTAGCCATAAGAAATACTTTTAAAAAATCATCCAAAATTACTTAAGCAAATGTCAAGCTAATCAACAAAGGATTGTTATTCATATAAGCAATGGTCAACGAATCGTAGAATATAAATGATGCCGTGATTTCAGTGTGTTTAAGTATTTGTAACAGTGTTAACAAGACATTAGCAGCACTTCATTGAAGATCACGTCAAGATCATGTACAAAGTGTAATCTAGTTTTCAGCTATACGTATTGGAAAAAGTGTTTTTATTAGAATAATTTTGTATGTTTATGTAAATAACCATATTCACATTTTGAATGTATTAGTTTACACAGTGTTTTTGCAATTTCTTTAATTAGAAATCAATCTATTTGTGTACTATGAATAAATATTATATAAATATATATGTCTTTATTTAAACGTTTGCATCTAGAAAGTACTCCAATAATACCTCTGAAATACACTTTTGCAAATTTGGTTTCAGACCCCATAATTTAATAAACTGCAGAAGGCATTTACATAATAATGCTGGTAACCCTAATTACAGGTTTAAGATATGATATAATCATGCAGTTGCAACAGGTGAAATGGCACAATGTATAGAGTACAATATATAATGCAGACCAGTATGATTTTTGACATCCTCGTTCAAACTTGGTTTTCTTATTAACCAAGGCACATATTTTAGAAAAACCAAAAAAATAAAAAACGGTAGTTCGTTAGTTAGAATGTTTAGAATGTGTAAGTGTTAGAGAACGTCTAAATCTTGTGGTAAGTTTTTATAGCTAATTTTATTATTAATTGACATTATACAGTATATTTTACAAACAAAGTATTGCTCACCCTGAGACACAATTTCAACAGCCTATTATGGTAGTGAATTCTAAGTATTTTTTAATAAAAAGCATACATTTCGCTAATTGTAAAAGATTTGTAGTAGCTTTGATACAGAAAGTCTGTTTTGGTATTGTTAAAAAAATAAAAAATAAATTAAATTTGTCACCACACCTAAATATATACATATATAATTAAGTCTGAGATCTGAGTTATAGGAGTCTACCCTCTTTTAAATTTTTTTTTAAGATATGAATTTCTTGACGCAGAAAGTGCGTTATGGTAATCATTTCCAGATTAAGATGATATATATATATATATATATATATATATATATATATATATATATATATATATATATATATATATATATATATATATATATATATATATATATATATAAAAATAATAATAATACATTTATTACAATTCTACAATACGTCATACAAATAAGCTTGGCTTGTGCTTGTATAGGACCCAATTTCCACAAAACTCTTGTAACAAATGAGACACAAATGCACTTACAATTTACGGGTTAATCTAAAGAAGCCTTTACAAAAAATACATCTTATACTTGTATACCATTTGCCATTGGTAAAAGATGTTGTATTTTTTGTAGAAAATTTGTTCAGAGTAATCTGTAAATTGCAGGTGTGCATTTGTGTCACTTTTTACTAATAACCTTTGTACTTTTGAAAAATAGGCTCAGTAGTACCACCAGATCTAAAACATCTGTTTTGTAATGGAATACACAGTCGTAGAGTTTGATGAGAAAGCTGGTGGTGGAGTAGCAGTGGTGCACAGTAGCTGGTTAACACCGTTAAAAAAAGAAGTTTTCTGGCCCACATATAAAGATCAAAACAGGTTTGATAGAGCCCTAAACACTCGAGAAGCGGTGGACACTGATAAATGGCAGCTGTACAGCTTTTCTAGAATATTTTACAGTTGTGGTAAGTACATTGTATGTTTTTTGTTTGACTAAGGTTTTACACATTTTGTGGATATTAAGCTTAAAGCAGACCATGCATTGCGATTTCTGTTTTTGGCATTAGATAATATTATCAAGGCACGACAGAAATTAAAAGAAGCCCAAGAAACTTCCAATTTAGAAAGTGAAGAAGAAGTTCATGGTGTTCGTCCGCAAAGAAAAAGGTGTTTTAGAGGGTTCAGTGATTCCGAGGAGGGAGAAGAACAGTTGTTAGCAAGACCGCCATTAATTAAACACTCAAAACTTTTTCGAAATGTTGAAAGCAGTATGTATTCTTCAATGATTTCTTAATACTAATTACCTTTTCTGCCGATCACTACAGAATGTGACAACTGAAATAAGGATTTTATTTCAAAGTAATACGCTTCCCACATTGAGTTGAATCTTTATCAGTAAGCAACATACTACGTTTATCGTTCAAATTTACGCATTTTTATGAATAATTTGTGACCATCGGATAAGTATAATGTATAACTCATGCGAAAGGATATTGCTTTGCACTTGTATTTTTAGATACTTGCCTGTGGCTTTCGACACTAGTTACACAATATATAATTAAGTTGATTGGCATTTTTGCATGTTTTAATTTTTTTGTGTAAACAATTGCTCTTATCTGTTCGTCCTAAACTGAATACTGCTGGTCCATCATAAATTGGCGAGACTTTCTGTGTCGTTGGTAGAGCTTGCAAATCTGAATGTGATTTAGTGGCATTGTATACTTTAGTAATTTAGGATGTCTGCATTGCCAGTTAGTATAATAAAGACTATGTGTCATGAAACTAACTTCTCATTAACCAAAGTACAACTGCTGACGTATCACAATGTTATCGTAAATCAGCAGTCTGCTTTCTGAGTGGCAATTTTACATTCGAGTTGCTCGATATCTTGCCAGTTTAAACTAAAAGATGGGTACCTATGTTGTCATTGCTCTGTAGTTTTAAACACCATGTTTTCATTGTTTAGATTATTATACGGATAGTGGAAACTGCAGTCAGCCATCGTCTCCAAATAGTATGAGAAGTATCCTGGCTATCAGTCCTCGTAGTTCAATATCAACGATTGATTGCGGAATTACCAGCCCAATTCCAGAAAATTCGGGAATACAAAGAAGAGCTGCCCTGTCTCAGAATAAACAAGTACTTGTTACTCCTGAAACTATAGGTATGAATTTACCCAGTAAGAGTAGCAGTGGTGGAATTATTTGAAAGGTTTTATTTTAGAGAAACTTACTTCCGATGTCGCCAAGGTTAAAGAACAAAATAACCATATATTAGAATCGATAAGGCAACAAAATGATAAAAACTCTGCCATAGCAATAGGTTTACCAAATGTACAATTTTCATTCCCGCTGTCTACCGTGGAAGAAGTGACAAATTTTAGCGATTACCTTAGAGAAAACAAAAATGAGTTTGTTGCTATGGTGTGTATATCTCTGTGCATGCTTTTTTCTATTTATTGCTGGAATTTTGTTTCAGACTAATTATATTTAAAGATTGGGAGGAAACAGCATTACAGGAAAAAGCAATCGAATTTTGAAATACCTTCTGTTGGATGCAGTAGCTGTAAATTTCAATTTTTATGGAAAGCGTTCCAATAAAAAAGCTTTCTGCGATTTAATAGCAAAGGATTTAGTTGTGGGTAATAAGTAATTCAACGACAGGAATTTAAATGTGTATCGTATTCCAAATAAAATGTTTAGGAGCTGTAAATACAAGTATTCCCAGTGCAACTGATAAGGAAGTGGAAGATTGAATTAAGGTGTGGCTAAAACATGCCCAAGACCGAATCAGAAAAGCAGAAAATGCTGCCCAAAAAAATTAAATATAAGTTGAATCCCATAGTTGGTAAGAGACAAGCGTACCGAAGAATTGCCAGAACAGTGAGTAACATACTTAGCTTGGGGGATAGAGAAACCAACATACCAAACATATTAAGCAGTAACAATTTGCCTCTTAATGCATACATGATAACTTTTTCATAAACAATTGTGAACCTGAGCTGTCTTCAACTATTACTGACATTAATTCTACTGCAATTATTCCAGAACTATATTCTGAGCTTTTGTCTAACCAGAACTTGAATTCATGGAATGCAGTTGTTAGGACAGACAACACAAGTAATGATTTTAGCCAACAACCTTCTTTCAGTAATAACCTGCAGCAGTGGGCTCTTAATTTTGCTGTTAATCACTCTGCTCTTGGAGCTTTATTAAAAATATTACATGAATATCATCCTGAATTGCCTTTAGATTTATGAACCCTTTTGCGAACACTCATTTGCAAGTTTTCATTGGTCATTTTTCCATAATTATAATATATAGATTGCAGCGTTATGGAAGTGAATTTTCACTAAAAAAATTTGTATCAATATATAATCAGTAAAAAAATATTTATTTTCCATTTGTATGAAAAAATGTTTCCTACCACGATATAATTAAAGCCTTCTTTTTTTATAAACAATTGTCAATATTTTTTAATTAAGCTTCTTAATGAAAAGTTGACTGATATCACAGCAGAAAAAAATATGGGTTCTAGAGGTCCTACTTCGCGCTCATTTGAAAAAAAAATATATCATCTATTATTTTACATGATGCACCAGAAAAAAAAAGTACACCAAATTACTGCCTAATTATATATAAATTGGAAATGTGAAAAACACTAATTTGCAAGTTTTCATGAATTATTAAGTTTAGTTTTTTGTATAAATGTAGTCTCTAATGAACAAATATTTCCTAGATGGTCATTTTTTCATAATTATAATATATGGATTGCAGCGTGGTAGTGAATTTTCATTAAAAAAATTATCAGGAAAAAAGATTTATTTTCCATTTGTATGAAAAAATGCTTTCAACCACGATATAATTAAAGCCTTCTTTTTTTATAAACAATTGTCAATATTTTTTGATTCAGCTTCTTATTGATAAGTTGACTGATTTCACATTAGAAAAAATAATTTGTCTGCGAAACTAAATACGTTATATTTAGCGTTTAAAACAACCTTCATAAAACTCATTTTTTAAATGATTACAACTGAATTTCTCCTAGAAGATTTCAGAAGCCAAAGCGAGAAATGTTAATTAAGAGAATCTGTAAAAGTATAATACTTTTTTGCATAAAAACATCTATAAAAAATATACAAATTCAATATATATATATATATATATATATATATATATAATAATAAAAATAATAATAATACATTTATTACAATTCTACAATACGTCATACAAATAAGCTTGGCTTGTGCTTGTATAGGACCCAATTTCTATACAGGATGCATTCTAAATAAAACTGTCTATATATATATATATATATATATATATATATATATATATATATATATATATATATATATATATATATATATATATTGCAAATTAGTGTTTTTCACATTTCCAATTTATATATAATTAGGCAGTAATTTGGTGTACTTTTTTTTTCTGGTGCATCATGTAAAATAATAGATATATTTTTTTTTCAAATGAGCGCGAAGTAGGACCTCTAGAACCCATATTTTTTTCTGCTGTGATATCAGTCAACTTTTCATTAAGAAGCTTAATTAAAAAATATTGACAATTGTTTATAAAAAAAGAAGGCTTTAATTATATCGTGGTAGGAAACATTTTTTCATACAAATGGAAAATAAATATTTTTTTACTGATTATATATTGATACAAATTTTTTTAATGAAAATTCACTTCCATAACGCTGCAATCTATATATTATAATTATGGAAAAATGACCAATGAAAACTTGCAAATGAGTGTTCGCAAAAGGGTTCATGAATCTAAAGGCAATTCAGGATGATATTCATGTAATATTTTTAATAAAGCTCCAAGAGCAGAGTGATTAACAGCAAAATTAAGAGCCCACTGCTGCAGGTTATTACTGAAAGAAGGTTGTTGGCTAAAATCATTACTTGTGTTGTCTGTTCCAACAACTGCATTCCATGAATTTAAGTTCTGGTTAGACAAAAGCTCAGAATATAGTTCTGGAATAATTGCAGTAGAATTAATGTCAGTAATAGTTGAAGACAGCTCAGGTTCACAATTGTTTATGAAAAAGTTATCATGTATGCATTAAGAGGCAAATTGTTACTGCTTAATATGTTTGGTATGTTGGTTTCTCTATCCCCCAAGCTAAGTATGTTACTCACTGTTCTGGCAATTCTTCGGTACGCTTGTCTCTTACCAACTATGGGATTCAACTTATATTTAATTTTTTTGGGCAGCATTTTCTGCTTTTCTGATTCGGTCTTGGGCATGTTTTAGCCACACCTTAATTCAATCTTCCACTTCCTTATCAGTTGCACTGGGAATACTTGTATTTACAGCTCCTAAACATTTTATTTGGAATACGATACACATTTAAATTCCTGTCGTTGAATTACTTATTACCCACAACTAAATCCTTTGCTATTAAATCGCAGAAAGCTTTTTTATTGGAACGCTTTCCATAAAAATTGAAATTTACAGCTACTGCATCCAACAGAAGGTATTTCAAAATTCGATTGCTTTTTCCTGTAATGCTGTTTCCTCCCAATCTTTAAATATAATTAGTCTGAAACAAAATTCCAGCAATAAATAGAAAAAAGTATGCACAGAGATATACACACCATAGCAACAAACTCATTTTTGTTTTCTCTAAGGTAATCGCTAAAATTTGTCACTTCTTCCACGGTAGACAGCGGGAATGAAAATTGTACATTTGGTAAACCTATTGCTATGGCAGAGTTTTTATCATTTTGTTGCCTTATCGATTCTAATATATGGTTATTTTGTTCTTTAACCTTGGCGACATCGGAAGTAAGTTTCTCTAAAATAAAACCTTTCAAATAATTCCACCACTGCTACTCTTACTGGGTAAATTCATACCTATAGTTTCAGGAGTAACAAGTACTTGTTTATTCTGAGACAGGGCAGCTCTTCTTTGTATTCCCGAATTTTCTAGAATTGGGCTGGTAATTCCGCAATCAATCGTTGATATTGAACTACGAGGACTGATAGCCAGGATACTTCTCATACTATTTGGAGACGATGGCTGACTGCAGTTTCCACTATCCGTATAATAATCTAAACAATGAAAACATGGTGTTTAAAACTACAGAGCAATGACAACATAGGTACCCATCTTTTAGTTTAAACTGGCAAGATATCGAGCAACTCGAATGTAAAATTGCCACTCAGAAAGCAGACTGCTGATTTACGATAACATTGTGATACGTCAGCAGTTGTACTTTGGTTAATGAGAAGTTAGTTTCATGACACATAGTCTTTATTATACTAACTGGCAATGCAGACATCCTAAATTACTAAAGTATACAATGCCACTAAATCACATTCAGATTTGCAAGCTCTACCAACGACACAGAAAGTCTCGCCAATTTATGATGGACCAGCAGTATTCAGTTTAGGACGAACAGATAAGAGCAATTGTTTACACAAAAAAATTAAAACATGCAAAAATGCCAATCAACTTAATTATATATTGTGTAACTAGTGTCGAAAGCCACAGGCAAGTATCTAAAAATACAAGTGCAAAGCAATATCCTTTCGCATGAGTTATACATTATACTTATCCGATGGTCACAAATTATTCATAAAAATGCGTAAATTTGAACGATAAACGTAGTATGTTGCTTACTGATAAAGATTCAACTCAATGTGGGAAGCGTATTACTTTGAAATAAAATCCTTATTTCAGTTGTCACATTCTGTAGTGATCGGCAGAAAAGGTAATTAGTATTAAGAAATCATTGAAGAATACATACTGCTTTCAACATTTCGAAAAAGTTTTGAGTGTTTAATTAATGGCGGTCTTGCTAACAACTGTTCTTCTCCCTCCTCGGAATCACTGAACCCTCTAAAACACCTTTTTCTTTGCGGACGAACATCATGAACTTCTTCTTCACTTTCTAAATTGGAAGTTTCTTGGGCTTCTTTTAATTTCTGTCGTGCCTTGATAATATTATCTAATGCCAAAAACAGAAATCGCAATGCATGGTCTGCTTTAAGCTTAATATCCACAAAATGTGTAAAACCTTAGTCAAACAAAAAACATACAATGTACTTACCACAACTGTAAAATATTCTAGAAAAGCTGTACAGCTGCCATTTATCAGTGTCCACCGCTTCTCGAGTGTTTAGGGCTCTATCAAACCTGTTTTGATCTTTATATGTGGGCCAGAAAACTTCTTTTTTTAACGGTGTTAACCAGCTACTGTGCACCACTGCTACTCCACCACCAGCTTTCTCATCAAACTCTACGACTGTGTATTCCATTACAAAACAGATGTTTTAGATCTGGTGGTACTACTGAGCCTATTTTTCAAAAGTACAAAGGTTATTAGTAAAAAGTGACACAAATGCACACCTGCAATTTACAGATTACTCTGAACAAATTTTCTACAAAAAATACAACATCTTTTACCAATGGCAAATGGTATACAAGTATAAGATGTATTTTTTGTAAAGGCTTCTTTAGATTAACCCGTAAATTGTAAGTGCATTTGTGTCTCATTTGTTACAAGAGTTTTGTGGAACGGGTCCCAGGAAATATGTAAGTATAGTATTCCTTGGTACATATACAAATGTGATGTTCTTACCTTATAGGCATAAGCAATAACACTTTAATCAATATTAATAAAAAAAATAATATTTTAATAGCTTCAAATTCGCACGCTCATCACACCCTATGATTCTGCGAAAACTAACCACATGCCACACACCTTAAGGCCCTAAAAATGTGAGTATGAGTATGTGAAACAAACACGTGAAACGTGAACGTGAAATTAACAAATTAACCTATAAATAAACGCGCGCGCAAGGAGAGCAGGGCAGCCAACCGCTATAGTTACAGGTTACAAGCAGCGCGATGCCAACAGAAATAAAGTTCATGTTTACATTTCCTTGATTTACACATAATTTCCGAGTTCACAGGATTTCGACCACTGTATAATCACTTAACTATGTACCTACCTATCAGATAAATAGTTTCCGTATGTATTTAATTTTGGTCATTTTATGGGAAACAAAAAGGACGTCATTTAAAGGTACTTTTTTTGTCGCCACCGTAAGGTATAAATCATAACGTCATATTGACGTCGCATTTTGAGTTACTGACGTCTTTCATCGAAATCTGACCAAATATTGACGTCATCGCGACGGACGTGTGCTGCCTGGGAATAAATTAAGCCCCTTTTCGCACCTGAGCTGTATATATTCAATGTGTTTGGTCCACTGATCTCAAACATTGGAAAATATTTGTAAAAATATTAAAAAAAAAGAATTGATGCTTATTTGGATAAATATAAAGTGCTTTCCGATTGTCAGTTTGACTTTAGAGAAAAAAGATCCACTCAGGATGCTGTGTTGCATCTGAGCGAAAAGGTTTTGGATGCCTTGCTTGAGGGTTTGCCGTGCCTTTGCATTTTTATAGATCTATCTAAAGCATTCGACACGGTGGAGCATGAAAAGCTGTTGCAGGTGGTTCAGTTCTAGGTTTCACAGGAACATCGTTTAGTCTTCTTCGGATTTACCTCTCAGATAGGCAGCAATGTGTGGAAATAGACGGTGTGTTAAGCAATCCAAAACAAATTACGTCTAGAGTGCCACAAGGAACTGTACTTGGCCCTATTCATGGTCATCATTAAAAACAGTGGCACAGAATAATTTTACCTGTGTGATTGGCTGGTTGGAAACTATGTTGTTAACGATTAATTTGGAGAAGACTTTGCCCTTTGGTTGCTATGAAAACCATTTACCAACCTATCGAGAGCTTGTGTTTTCTTGTGGAACATCGGATGACACACTAAAGATTAAAGCTAGAGAGAGTACAAAATATTTAGGAGTGATATTGGATAGGCATATGAGGTCGAACTTGCATGTTGATTCGTTGGTAAAAAAGCTGAGATGTATTATAGTAAAGTTTAAGGCATTTAAAAGTTATTTTCGGAAAAACATCTAAAAATAAATTATTGTGCGCTTGCCAAAAGCTTACTGAATTATTGTATTGTTGCGTGGGGAAGTATAGCGAGAACGCATTTAAAGGATCTCGAAATGATACAGAAGTGGTTGATAAAAATTATTTTAAATAAACTGAAAACGTACTCCCCCGACCAGTTGTATCTGGAGTCTAATTTGTTGGATCTTAGGCAAATGTATGCCTTAATATTTTAAGATTGCTTTTTTACCAGCGTCAGCATAGATTGGACTTAAAAAGGATAAATCACAGGTAGGAAACACGATACAGAGGTGATGTAGAAATTAAAATGCCTAGAACATCGAAAACAGTATTCCAGAGATCTCTTGTTTATCATGGGGCAAAGTTATACAGCATGTTACCTCTATTCACGAAGTGTTTAAACTTCACTCATCTTTATGTGAGGTATGTTAAAACATTGATTATCTCTAGGACTAGATCTGAAATGACTGAATTGATTGAATTGAGAGATATAATGCGATGAGTGAACAGTCATGTAGATAATTAGTAGGTCTGTGTGTGTACGCGTGCATGCGTGTGAGTGTGTGTGTTATTATTATTATATTTATTAAAACTATGCAATAATACACTTGTCAAATATATATTAAAAAATTAACAACAATAAACTACCACCTAAGAATACAGAAATTATAAGTGTATCATAAGCATACAATGCATTACATACACAGATGTACACATATACAGATACAAAAACTATAGATGTAGTGTTTTATGTCCAAGAAAAGGAAAAAATCTCTGGACGCAGCAAGTGCGCTACGGTAGCGAATTTTCTTTAAAATATTTTTAATAGCAAATGTCTTTCTTTGATGAAAGCAGGCATCAAACTTGGTTGCCTATATAGTAGAAACAATGTACCATATTTCATCGAATTAAATTTATTGTTAAAAAATATATAAACATTTTTCACAAGTCTGGATGCAGCAAATGTGTTATGGAAGTGAATTTCCATTAAAATGTTTTTAATAGCAAATGCGAGCAGGCATCAATCTGATTATCGGTATAGCCTATTATGTAGTAGAAACAATGTACTATATTTTATCAAAATTACTTATGGTTTGAAAATATACAAAACTTTTCCGAAAATAAACTTAAATGTTGGTTTCCTAACCAACAAAGCTTACGCTAATAGCAAATTGAGTTCTTGAAATTTGAAGGATTTAATGAAAATTCGGTAAATTTGCAGATTAGCTTCCGAACGCTTTTCAAAAAATTGTTTTCAGAAATATTACTAGGACCCCACCTGGATGCACGAACCACAAGAAAAATTTCTTGTTCACACCCCCCAAGGAAGTTACGGGCTGGGAGTAAACAGGGGTGCTGGGCGGGGTAGGTAGTAAAAAGGAAATATGAGCAGAAAAAACAAAACAAAAAACTGTTTAAAAGCTGTCTATTAGAAGCCATATCCCTATTAAACCCCGCCTACCTCGCACAGCACCCCTATTCGCCCCCAGGTCACGTAACTTCCTTGAGGGGTATGAACAATAAGTTTTTCTTGTGGTTTATGCACCGAGGGTGGTTGTATGCACACGAGGGAGGAAGGAAAATGCCTACGACGCATTCTATTCTGGAATACTGTTATGTAGGGAGGTGGCTCTTTTGCGTCTTTTAAAATGTCGGTTCTCACTCGGTAGATCGTTGACTTTGCGATGTTAATTATAAAATTGGCCAAGTTGTGCTTAAACGATTTTCCTGGATACCCACAACATAGATCTTTGGTTTGAATTTCTTGGCGTTCCAAAAGATTTTTTAACAGTATTTTAACTCTGCACCAAAGGTCTTTTGTTCTTTGACAAGACATGATTATATGCCATGCTGTTCCTATAATACCTGGGCAGAATGGGCAGTTTTTCGAGTCCACTACTCCGATCTTGCTGAAAAAATTGGATCAGCTAGGCGTTTTTTTTGCTAACCTCCATGATACATCAGAATCATGTCCTAGAGTTAACGGGCTAAAGTAAGAAGACCATATTACCTTGTCATCCGTCCATGCGCCACACATTAATTTCTCGATACCAAAGTAATTTGCTGTAAGTATCTGTTGAATCTGTTTCCTAGTTTCTCTTTTAAATGAAATATGTTTATCCGAAGAAACCAGAAGGCTTAGCTCGCAGCTATCATTGTGTTTGTTTTTGCGATAGGTCTCGAAAAATGCTTTGATTCGATTATAATGGGTTAGCAAATTGTTTTTAATAACATTTGAATTAGTAGCCAACTTTTCTTTCAAGGAATCGTTTGAAACACACCTATCGTCTTCCATAAAAACCGACACCGTTTTAAAACCAACGTCTTCCCAAATTTCACTAAACAGAGGTGGTATTGTTTTTAAAAATGTGAAACGCTTCACGATTTTGCGTGTCATCCTTGCGCAGGGGCCTTGCTAATCTTCTCTGTATCGTTCCAATTTTAGTATATGTACGGCCGAAGCGGTATGTGTGTGTGTGTGTGTGTGTGCGCGTGCGCGCGCGCGCGCGTGTGTGTGTACGCATTAACATATATGTGGCAGACTCTGGCAAGTATAGCACCAGTTTGTGACGGTTCATCAATTTGTTACGGATTTTTTGGTCCGCCACAATTTTTATAGTTAAGAAACCGAATTGTCAAGGTTAGTTTTGTACGAAAAACATAAAACTATGACATCTGTTATAATTAGCTTGCAGGATAGCAGTACCTAGTTTGTTAATCTAAGCATATTTGTGACAGTGTGAATAAAACTAGCAACAGCGCCCTCTGCATGAGTGTTTTTAAATAAGCATTACCATATTTGTGCAGGATTTTTTAAACACAGATAAAACAAATTTGTGGCGGATTTCTAAAAATAGAATATGCAGTGTTGCCGACTGACTCTTTTGTAATGCCAGATGTTCGTTTGTTGTGTCTTGAGTATAATAATGTGTGACCAAAAGGATCAGCAGGTAGTTCTTTTTTCATCATGGAATAATACAGAGTATAGTTTCATACATAATTTAATTTAAAAAATTAACCAGTTGAAAATACATGGTAACAGAACGTGAATTTCCCCAACATAATTGAAAACAAATATTTATTAGTTGTATTTTCACATCGTCAATACTTGTGGAAGTACGGTGTCTGCGACAAACATTTCAATTTTTTTTCGCTTAAACCTCGTAAAATGTTTCAAAACATATAGAAAACACGATTTTGGGAAGCACACATTTTTATGTCTGTCGGGCTGTATGTCTGTCTGTAGGCACGATAACTTTAGACCGAACTGAGATATCGTCTTCAAATTTGGTACACCGTTAGCACCCGACAAACGAACTGTAAGGATTGTTTTTGGGTAAAATCTCTTTGTGGGGTAGGGGATGAATGCGGAATGATTTGGTGAAATTTGACATTTTTTCGTTGAAACTCGAGTAATATAACGTTTTAGGGTTTTTTATTAGAAAAATTTTAATTTTATCAAATATCTGGTATTCTACGCTGAAATCTTTAACATGCCCAACATCGCATGGTACATGGGACTGACAGGTTAACGCTCGCACTTAACGGCTGAACGTGCAGATGTTCAACTTGCTCAAACACAATGCCACAACCTCGGCTAATGTTAATTTATAGTATGTACTGAAAAAGAATTTGACGTTTCGACTGGGAGTTGACCCCGGGAGCTTTGGGCTTGAGCCCTTCTGTTTATGTTTCCTGATTGAATTCTAAAGAAATACTAATCTGATTTATTGTACAAAGTAATGCAAACTACACTTCCCTGATGGAGAAAAAATGCAAACTAAAAGCTCAGTTTTTTGTTAGTTTTCCATTTAGAAAACAAAATCCTTTCAACGATGCATTGGTTGTCCATCCGTCGATTCTTCCGTCTGAATGTTACACCTGTAGTGTCCACATTCATTGAGTTATTAACATCGTATTCTACAGTTTACAGACAGATGTACTTTTGTCCTTAGACCTAGCGGAAAGTAGTTTGAACTTCCTGTTGTCAAAACTACCTA
>OZ023269.1:69676028-69748528 GCA_964006375.1 Tillus elongatus | reverse complement strand
AGAAATCATTCAAAAGTCACTAAATTTTTTTGCATTAAATGCCTATGACTTTTTAGTGAATTTTTTTTTTAAATCACTAATAAAGAGGTATCGATGGTGAGACTGCAAAAATTTTCTCAAATGAGCGCCAATTTGGGCCCCTAGAACCCATATCCGGGATCAGTTTCGATTTTTATATGTTTTTGTTTCGATGAAATTTGGTGGACATGTTGCTTTTGGAAAGACCTAACTAGTACCAAAATTCAGCTTTCTAGGTTTACAGAAAATTGAGTTATTCAAATTTGACACATTTATTTTTAATATCACCGCTTTCTGTTGACAATGGTAAAAACTGGTTTATAGGTATATGAGATCAAGTATGTCTGAGTCGTTACCTAGCAGTGGAACATTTGATATCATTGCGGAGGTCAATTACACGCTATAACTGACGTTTATCGTATATTATTAGATCGTTTATCTGTTTTCAATTTCAGTTGACAAATTGTTTGCGTTATTTGGGAATTTTAATATACAAGTGCAAATTATTCCTTAACCATTTTATTAATGTTAGTGGGTGGACTAAACAGTGTTGGTTATGTTTTATCAACAGATATAAAGGATCGAATTATAGGGTGTCTTGAGCTGCATCTTATAAAATTATTTTGACAATCACCGGCTGGCCCATAAGTCGTTGGTGATCCCTACAATTTTTTTTGAACACCCTTATTTTATTGCATTTCTTATCGAAATATGTTTGCAAGAAAAAAAATCGAGACTCAGTAAGTGCGTTTTGGTAGCAAATTTTCATTAAATGCTTCAAATTTCAATAACTCAATTTGCTATTAACCTAAGGTTTGTTGGCTAAGAAACCAACATTTAAAGTCTATTGTCGGAAAATGTTTGTACATTTTTAAACAACAAGTTATTTTGATAACATATGGCACATTGTTTCTACTTTATAAGTTATACCGGTTACCAAATTGATGACTGCTTGCATTAAAAAGACATATTTGCTATTCAAAGCATTTTTATAAAAATTCACTTCGATAACGCACTTGCTGCGTTCAGACTTTTTTTCGTTTTAACTAAGAAATCTAAATTTCGGTACATAGCTTAGCTTTAACGACGTAAGCCCGGCTACCAAATTTTAAAGCTATAGCTTTGTTATTTCCGGAGATATATAAATTTTTCGAAAGAAAACACAACATTTTTCTGGAGAAACTGTTCCAATTTTCTTGGCTAACGATCTTATCCATCCTCATCATCCCCTACCCCCTAAAGCGATTTTACCCAAAAGCAATCCGAACCGTTCGTTTGTCTAGTACTAACTGGATACCAAATTTGAGGACGATATCTCAATTCGTTCTAAAGTTACCGTGGCTACAAACAGACAGACCGACAACCCGACAGATCGACAGACTGACAGCCAAAAAAAAAATCGTTCCCAAATGATGTTTTCTAGATGTTTTGATACCTTTTATGACGTTTAAGCGAAAAGAAAATGTTGAAATTTTTGTCGCCGATGCGAGGTTTGCACACGTTGTGACTATATTGAAGTAATAATCAACAATATGAATAAAAATGTTTTTCTTCACGTCGTAATAGCTTAGCCTATTTATTTTCAAGCATTTTTTCGTTCCTTCTATGGCTATTTGAGAAGAGGTGTCATCCCTCTGATGACGCTAACTTTGTTTGCGAAACGATTGTCAGATCTGAAAAATATATTGCACTTATAAGAATGTTCTCTGTAAATTATGTGAGAGACAGCAGCACCCCTTATTACCGTTTAACTCATAGGTACCTCCTAATAAAGTTTCTAATATATTATTCCATTTCATTTTTTCTAGGATGATGCTAAAAGCAAATCTATGACACATATTCTATAGAACCTCAAAGGTATCAGAAACTTTCTGTCTAAATTATATCAAAGATTTACGACACCACATGCCTTTTATCTACTTAATTTGTGCTGATGAAATTTTGAATGCATATATTTGTTAAACATTTTAATAAAAATTGGCTGCCATATAACATCTTTGCCACCAGAATTTTATATTTACCTAGGTATACCAGTATTCTTAGGATTCTATTGTTACTGTAGTTGACAAGACGCTCAAGGGTACCCATATTTATTTCCTAAATACTACCTGCTCTCTTTGTTTGCTGCATAACAGTCATTTTACAGCTGTGATCTGTTGTGGGGTAGAAGAATTTCTAAATATGTATTATATAAAATAAGTATTTTTTTAAAAATAAAAATCACTCCGATGTTTACCTGTAGTTATTAATCAAAGCTGCTTTTTTCTACAAGGGACGTTCGTTATAAAAATCGTAAGATTTCAAACAATGCCTCAATTTGGAGGCATATGCTAAAGGTGGCTCGTATATGAGATGAAGTCCGCCAAATAGGTTGTGATTATAATCAATTATCGATTTAAGATTTAGAGAAATAAACTTTGCTGTTAAGGCAAACCTAATTTTTTCAGAACTTTTTATGTTTATTTGGTTTCAGGTAGGTACAAGATGATAAACACATTGAAACAAAAATTTACACATTTTTAGTGAAGTAATGATTGTAATCTTTTATGGGCTGTAACTACCATATATATTTTATGTTAATTGGGGCCTATATAATGCATTTCGATCGTCACTTATTCCAGTTTTTGTATGTTTTGGTTTTGTAAGCTGATAATATCATGCCAAAATATATTGCGCAAATCTTAAGGCTTATTTATATAGATATAAAGTACCGGTATAATTATTTATCAATAAATAAAAATAATGATAACATATATGCATCGGTCCAGTGAGTAATGAATAAATAACTAATCGAGTTTGCTGAAATCTGGATACACCTTTCTCTAAGTGAAGATTGGAACATGTGCTGAGCACTGATAAACGCACTTGGAGAACGCGAATCACCAAAAAAAATGTAAAAACCCGACGATCGTTTCACTAACCAAGTTAGCGTCATCAGAGGATGAATAATTCTAATTAAGAATTATTCATCCTCTAATGACGCTAACTTGGTTAGTTAAACGATTGTTGGGTTTTTAAAACTGTTTTGTGATGATTCGGTTTCTCCAAGTCAACTTATACACATTTCTGTCGAAAAGGTTAAGCAGTTCAATCGAACCAGTTTTTTCGCGAAAAATTCAATTTTTTGAGGAAATTTTTTGTATCTTCGAAAATAGTTAAGGTACTTTAAAGAACTTTGGTAGATACGTTTATGCTTTATAGAGATTATACTGTGCACCAAATCTCAAGTTGCTAAGGTTATGGAAAATTCGGTTATTGTCATGATTTTTTTGTTTGCTTCGTCAGGAGGCCAATAAGACTACAGTGTTGAGAGATTTTGCTTGATTAACGAAATTAATTTAATTATATAGACCAAAGTAACGCTATTTTAAGCTGGACGACATCTATTAAATTTTATGAACCAAAAAACCCTATTTTGAGCTAAGAGGCCAAAGAGTAGATGCCAAAGCATTTAAAAAACGTTCTTTAACACACACACAAAAAAACACCAAAAATATTTATTTAATAATATATTCATATATAATATGATGAATAGGCTATATATATATATATATATATATATATATATATATATATATATATATATATATATATATATATATATATATATATATATATATATGGTTATGTTGCTTCTCGTATGTGAAGTTTATATCTTTACAATGTCGGAACTAATGTCAAGTCGAAGGATTTAACCGTTGAACAGCAACGTGGAGTCGTCGGCGACCAAAGAAAATTTAAATGCATTAATTGCTGTTCTCCTTACTTGGTGAAACCATCCCATACTAAATTCAGATGTAGAAACGTCTTTTCTGGCTTGGCAAATGTTGGTTTTCTTATTTCTTACCGGTTTCGCTGCTTGACAGCATAATCACATAGGAGAAAATTGAATTTACTCATACGTATTTCTGACAACTATAAATAAAAACTCGTTGCTATGTTATGGTGTTTTAATCAAAAAGCAAATATAATAAAAATGACAAATGACGTCTTTAAAATGTCTTGTGATGTATGTCAATATTTAACATGAAAGTATAATCAACTTATAACAGTCCATAATAAGAGACAAAAAAGATAATAAATATGTTTCGATCACTCATTTTGAGAATATTTCAGAAAACATTTTAAAACTTTTAAATGCCAGTACAAATAAAAAGGACGCTTTAAATCTTACAACACGACGCGTAACCTCCTATCTAACGTAAAAGAAAAATTATGTTTCCTAACATATTAACGTACATCAGATAAATACAGTTGACAAAATCTGGAATTCATAAATTAGCTTCTACACATTGTAATGCAATCTACATCGGCGAAACTTCAATACAAGATACAGAGAAGATACGTCTGCATTTTGAAGTAACGAGGCTGACAAATCTGCATTTCAAAAATCTATTATTCAGACTTAACATCGTACCACTGTAAATAACCGCATAGAGCCACTACATGTTTGTAATGAAAAGCACAAATTTGACTTTTCTAATCTTTGGAAGTAAAAAGGCACATACGCGACAATAACTACCTTGTTTAAATCAGCAAACTGAGTATCTATAGACGAAATTGACAATGGTGACGATGATGATATTGTAGAAAGAGAGGGCAGCGAGAATGAAGGCTTTGAAGAAAACGAAAGCTTGGAAAAAGATGAATTTGATGCAGTTGCTCCAGAATTAACAAATTCTATTTGGCAGAGCTGTGCCATCCATTAACCTCCCAGTAGTTACAAAACAGTTTATTCGAAAAAATGGACATAAATGATATCTGCATAACTTTCACCGCAGAAGCACAAGAACTGTAAAAAGATATTTATATTTGACGTAAAAAAATATGAAATATTTTTTACACAAAACATTTTGGATATAGTAATTGTAATATAATTATATACCAATGCTGAAATTAAAAGTATGAAGACTCGTTACAAAGCTAAGCAACATTATACTGATGCCACAAATAATGTTGAAATGTGTGCCTTATCCGGATTACTATATCTAAGTAATAAAAAAGGTTCATATTACGCTGACTGATATATGGTCAACTCAATTTGGACCACCCATTTCTAGAGAGATTATGTCCAAAAATCTATTTGAGTTTTTGATCAACTGTTTGAGATTTAACGATACAGCCACCAGAGAAGAGATAAATAAAATAATACAATCGGCTATCAGACAAATTTGAAATATTTTTAAGGAATGCTGCAGACCAGTGAAGGAAGCTAAGAGAGGAAAACACGTCCCATATATTCAGCCAGTTGCAACTAAAAAAGAAATTATTGGAGAAATACAAGAAAGCTTGTATGAGCCATTTAGGTGTGAAGCAAACCCAGAAAAAGGCCAATGAACACATTTGTTATAAAGAGATGATGCCGACGAGAAAAATAGGGCATGCAGAGATTTTTGTTGAAGTAGAAACACCAGGTTAAGAGCAATTGGGCGGAAGAACCAGTGCAGTGTAAGAGCTTCACTTAAAGAGAGCTCCTATATAATGAAGAGAAGACATATAGGCTACTCATTCACTCTGAGAATGAATATACGAGTAGAAGGCGACCGCATGAAGACCCGTAATGACGTGCGAGCGAATTCGACTGATTTGAAAGAAGGAGATCGGGTATGATTTTACAATCCTGTACGATGCAGGGACGGTCACCGAAGGTATATAAATCATAGAAAGGTCCGTAAAAATTAGTCAAACAGATCAAGGACGTTGTCTATCGCATTCAGAGTAGCCCAAAGAGCCAGATGAATGTAGTCCATATGCACAGGCTTACGCCATTCAGAGAACTGTCAGAATCCGAACGAAGGGGTCGAATGTAAGAAGAGGGCAGTTTCACATCCGTCTCTATGAGAGTTTAGTTTATGAACTCTATGGAGCATATGACTTCTATGGCTACAGACAGCTTGCAGAGTGTGTTGGTAACAGTGAATACTCTAGAATGATATTTCGAGAAGGCAGTAGAAGTCACAGATATGGAATCATGTAGAACGATCTAGAACTACTATAGACGGTATTAATAATTGAGCCGCAGATAGAGTAGTCAGTAACTAAATAAGCGATTGTGCGGAATAATAGAAGGCAACAAATAAACTATAGACATTTGGTAATAGAGAAATATCTTAGTTGGGGTGTTTATTATTAGAAAATAGTCAGTTATAATAAATTAGTGGTTTGGAAAGCTGTGTATTGTTAATCAGCAAATAAAGAACCCCGAAGAGTGTAACAATATGCATACACAACAAGCAAGACAAGTATGGTCTGAAATTTTATTTGTGCTCAGCTAAACTTTATATCAATAGAGAAGATAGAGAAAAACAACATTCAATTCCTACACAATAGGTCCTCTATCTTACAACAGCCCTTCAAGGTTCAAACAGAAATTGTACCACAGATAATTAGGCTAGTTCTCACGATGTCGCGGAAAAATGTTATAAAAGAAGCTAACCTTGATAGGAACAATGAGGAAGAACAAACGTGCCAAAGCATTTATTGGAAACCGTCAATTAATCTATTTTTGTATTTGATGAAAAGAGTAGGTTAGTCTCCCATGTGTCAAAAAAAAAATAATCATTTTATTATCGACTATGCATATATAGGGTGATATACTAAGTGAAGATTGGAACCTGTGATGAGCACTGATAAGAGAGAGAACCCAAATCACCACAACACATTTTAAAGGACCTGACGATCGTTTCACTAACCAGATTAGCGCCATCAGAGGATGAAAAATTCTAACTACTTCAAAAACTAACATCACTCTATATACCGGATCTTAGGTAAAGAGACCGAACTGGGAGGGGAACTAGTCGCAGGCACATTCTGCAGTGTATTGTATTTTTTATCGCCGAACGACGTCTTTGAACGGTCTTCATTAACTTATCTAAAAGGTGTCCATCTCTAATAATTTTGGGAAGGTTCAACGACAACTAAGTTAACAGTTTCCTTTGGCGGAAATATCTGTATTCTTATGTTATCTCTAGGTGTTGAAACGTGGGAATTTATTTTACAAAGCAATCGATCAGGTGACTCGTAATCGGCGGTGGTGAAACGTTCATACATTTTTTATTGTAACTATATTTCGCAAAATATATACTCTCGAACGCGTTTAGCTGTCTTTGTTGTCTAACATTTTTTTATTAATTTTAGACTATCTTCATTAACGTGATGATTATTATCCTAACTAGGTCAGGCGACGGAAGGTCTTTCTATAGTACCGTAACTTAATTGGCCTAAGTGTTCTTTGAATCTAATTCCAATCGATCTTTTTGTTTGTCCGACGTTCTTAAGATTACAATATTTGCAACTTATTTCATAAATTCCCGACATTTTGGCCGTTCTATCCTTGTCTTTTGGATTACTTAGCAAGTTTGAAGGTATTTTTTGTCGAAAATGTTAGCTGCAAGTTGACTTTTTTAAAAATGCTATCTAGACCCCTCGTGATTCGAGGTTTAAATGGTAATCAAAGTTTTTTCGGATTTCTCTCTTCTAAACGTCGTTGATTCCGTCAACATTTTCTTTGTTGTCTGTTTATTGAATAATTTTTCCACTAGGCAAGCACTGTATCCCTTATATTCGGCCACGTCCTTAATATAATTTAATTCTTTGGTATATGTACTTTTGTTTAAAGTAAAATTAATTAATCGGTTTACTAAAAAATTCATACTTGCCATTTTTTGTTCGTTCGTATGATGTGGGTCGTTCGGAATGTAGCTTAGAATGGTGGTTGCCTTTCCATAGACATCGAATTGTAAAGTGTCTTTATTCTTGATAACTAGTACATCTGGAAAGGCTAATTTATTATTAATTTTTAATTCGTGGGTAAAATTTATCGAATCAAATTTATTGTTTAATTTGGCAATAAAATCTTCTATTCTGAAAATGTTTGTGTTAAACACTGCGAAAATATCATCCACGTAACGAAACGACAGTCTAAGGAAAATAACCACTTTCACTTTCAAGATCTGTTTCAAATCTGCTTATGAAAAGGTCCTGCAATAAATGGCGATAGCGGATTGCCTAGGAAAAAATAATCAACAAACCGACAAGTTAGGTATATATATATATATATATATATATATATATATATATATATATATATATATATATATATATATATATATATATATATATATATATATATATATATATATATATATATATATATATATATAAATAAACATAAAAATTTTAACTGACCCCAGATATGTGTTCTAGGGGGCCTAGTTAGCGCTCATGTGAAAAAAATAATTTCAAAATTCAAAAGTAGCCGTCTCCTCATTAGTGATTTTTAAAAGAAAATTCACTTTGCTTGCTGGCAAACCATGTTATAACTTGCACACGATCTCAATCAAAATTCCTAATTTTCATGCTCAAACTCCTGTAAATATAGATGCCGCATGTTGCTACACAGTCCAGCTTATGACTTGAGAATACACACGTTTACCTTCTTAAACACGAAGCCACAACAACGCATAGTCGTTCATAGTTATATACAGTTGATACAAGAAGTTGTCATTTTCTTGATATATATATATATATATATATATATATATATATATATATATATATATATATATATATATATATATATATATATATATATATATATATATATATTCACCTCCCATACACAGAATTTGTGACAACCGATGGCACAATGTTGTTAATAGTTCACACATAAAGTTGTCATTTTCTTGATATATATATTCACATTCATACACAGAACTAATGGCAACCGATGTCTCAATATTGTCATATAGTTTACACATAAAGTTTCCATTTTCTTAATATATATTTACATTATATACACATAATTTATGTCAACCGATGTCACAATGTTGTTAATAGTTCACACATAAAGTTGCCATTTTCTTGATATATATTCACATTCATACACAGAACTTTTGGCAACCGATGTCACAATGTTGTTAGTAGTTCACACATAAAGTTGCCATTTTCTTGGTATATATTCACATTCATACACAGGACTTATGACGACCGTTGCCACAATGTTGTTAATAGTTCACACATAAAGTTGCCATTTTCTTGATATATATTCACACTCATACACACAACTTATGGCAACCGATGCCACAATGTTGTTGTATGCACGCTTGCTCATCTCGAAATATCTCACCAATAAGCGAGTGTATAGATGATCTGACGATATTTCTAGCATTATAACGTCAAACTGAGTATACTACAACTCAGATCGTTTGAGTCGCCATTTGTTGGTACATTGCAGGGTTGCCATAATCATTGCAATACGTGTGTGTGTGTGTGTGTGTGTGTGTGTGTGTGTGTGTGTGTGTGTGTGTGTGTGTGTGTGTGTGTGTGTGTGTGTGTGTGTGTGTGTGTGTGTGTGTGTGTGTGTGTGTGTGTGTGTGTGTGTGTGTGTGTGTGTGTGTGTGTGTGTGTGTGTGTGTGTGTGTGTGTGTGTGTGTGTGTGTGTGTGTGTGTGTGTGTGTGTGTGTGTGTGTGTGTGTGTGTGTGTGTGTGTGTGTGTGTGTGTGTGTGTGTGTGTGTGTGTGTGTGTGTGTGTGTGTGTGTGTGTGTGTGTGTGTGTGTGTGTGTGTGTGTGTGTGTGTGTGTGTGTGTGTGTGTGTGTGTGTGTGTGTGTGTGTGTGTGTGTGTGTGTGTGTGTGTGTGTGTGTGTGTGTGTGTGTGTGTGTGTGTGTGTGTGTGTGTGTGTGTGTGTGTGTGTGTGTGTGTGTGTGTGTGTGTGTGTGTGTGTGTGTGTGTGTGTGTGTGTGTGTGTGTGTGTGTGTGTGTGTGTGTGTGTGTGTGTGTGTGTGTGTGTGTGTGTGTGTGTGTGTGTGTGTGTGTGTGTGTGTGTGTGTGTGTGTGTGTGTGTGTGTGTGTGTGTGTGTGTGTGTGTGTGTGTGTGTGTGTGTGTGTGTGTGTGTGTGTGTGTGTGTGTGTGTGTGTGTGTGTGTGTGTGTGTGTGTGTGTGTGTGTGTGTGTGTGTGTGTGTGTGTGTGTGTGTGTGTGTGTGTGTGTGTGTGTGTGTGTGTGTGTGTGTGTGTGTGTGTGTGTGTGTGTGTGTGTGTGTGTGTGTGTGTGTGTGTGTGTGTGTGTGTGTGTGTGTGTGTGTGTGTGTGTGTGTGTGTGTGTGTGTGTGTGTGTGTGTGTGTGTGTGTGTGTGTGTGTGTGTGTGTGTGTGTGTGTGTGTGTGTGTGTGTGTGTGTGTGTGTGTGTGTGTGTGTGTGTGTGTGTGTGTGTGTGTGTGTGTGTGTGTGTGTGTGTGTGTGTGTGTGTGTGTGTGTGTGTGTGTGTGTGTGTGTGTGTGTGTGTGTGTGTGTGTGTGTGTGTGTGTGTGTGTGTGTGTGTGTGTGTGTGTGTGTGTGTGTGTGTGTGTGTGTGTGTGTGTGTGTGTGTGTGTGTGTGTGTGTGTGTGTGTGTGTGTGTGTGTGTGTGTGTGTGTGTGTGTGTGTTTTAAATGGCAGGTTTGGGGACAGTTTCACATAGCTTTCGTACTTTATAGGGACACCTGGTATTTACTGGGACTGTCCCCATAAGATTATATGTCTTTCGTATGTTGTGGGGACAGTCCTCACAAAATTTTTATTTTTATGTCTTTTGTGTATTATGAGGACAATTGGCGATTTGTATAACATAAGGTATTTTCTTTTTAATGTTTCTACAGTAAAATATGTTTACAAATTAACTTTCATATATTACGGTGTTACCTCAATACTTATAATTTCCCTTTCACGTTAGCTTCCATCCAAGGCATGGGTTCCCAAAGTGTACTTATTCATAAAGCCGTTATTATCTTATTACCTAACCTGACCTGAAGATCGTGTCGAACAAAGTTTGCGTCATCAGCGTGATTAATAAACTAACCACTTATCTATCCATCCCTCGGATGGCGCTAACTCTGTTAGCAAAACGATCGTCAGGTCAGAAAAATATGTTGTGGTAAATTGGGTTCTCCTAAGTGTACTTACTAATCAAACAATTATTATCCTATTACATTTAATTACTAACGCCGCTTGATGGACACAAATGCTGGGTATCCAAGAAAAAAGGCTAGCTTAAAAAATTATTTACAAAGTAAAAATTTTCTTTGAAGGTGATTATATACATGCTACTTAGGATTAAGCCAAAAGTTGCTATTTCATTTTTTTAAACAAATATTCCATATAATATTATCTACTGCTTTCTTAAATTTTACATATTGAGATTTCAAGCTCATCTTCGTTTACATTTGACATTTCTAAAATTGACAATTTTAAAAGCAAATTTTTTTATAATTTCTAAGAGACGGAGTCAGTTTTTAAACAGTCTATATCTTCGCTAATTAAGGAGTTAGAAACAATCAAACTTACAGAGTTAGTTAAAGTATATTGATTTTGATAAAAAGATAATCAGAAGTTTTAAGATGTTTCTATACGAAATGCTAAGTTTATATTATATAAAATAGTTGTGTCATTACTTCTCTTACAAAAAAAAGTTTTTGCAGCAGACACTATACATTTCGTCAGACTTAAATCGCTCAAAAGGGGTAACATTTGTCATCTGATGTTGAAAGTACACAACGTCTTACATTGGCGCATTGACTCTTCATCAGGAAAAAAACTCGGGACGCAGCAAGTGCGTTATGGTAGTGAATTTTTATTAAATGCTTCAAATTTAAATAACTCAATGTTCTATAAACTTAGAGAGTTTAATTTTAATACGTAGTAAGGTATTTCCTAAGACAAGATATCCACAAAATTTAATTAAAATAACTTTGTAATTGTCGGAGAAAAATTTTTTTTTCAAAAGACAATTTAAAATTTGAATAACCCAATTTTCTCTTAACTTAGAAAGTTTAATTTTGGTACGTAGTAAGATCTCTCCTGAGGAAATATATATACTAAATTTCATTAAAACAGATTTGTTACTTTCGGAGAAAAAATTTTTTTTCGAAAGAAAACTCAAAACTTTCCCGGAAAACCCCGTCCGATTTTTCTGACTAATGAAGTCATCCAAGCCATTAATAAAAAAAGGCACTTGCCAAGTTTCATCGAAATCGGTAAATTATTTTTTGAGTTAGCGGTTGGATACATACATACATATATATATATATATATATATATATATATATATATATATATATATATATATATATATATATATATATATATATATATATATATATATATATATATATATATAAAATTGTAACTGACCCCGGATATGGGTTCTAGGGGTCCTAGTTCGCACTCATTTGAAAGAATTTTTGCAAAGTCTCACCATCGATACCTCTCTCTTAGTGAATTTTTTTAAATAAAAATTCACTAAAAAATGAACTTTAATAAGATATTATGCTGTGACAATACCTCTCTCAAGCAGTGGCGATTTCTCCTAGTGATCTAGGTGTGCGCCGCACACCCTAAAATATAATCAAAATGTGCACAGTTATATATGTTTTATTTCTTTTCCCCTTAGTCTTAATACACTACATATTTTATGACAATCGATTTAATTTACTTATTTGATTTCATAAATAGTCGGTTAATAGTGAGTTGGAATGAAGTAGATACCACGTTTCTAACATATTCAGAGAATATGAGTAGATCAATAGCAACTGGGAATGAATTCGGTCAGACCCCGACCCACGTGTTTAAAATACCTAGTGAGGAAAATACCATTGATTTTAACACTGCAGTGAGAGCTATAAAAATTTGATTAACTCACTTTTCTATAATCTTAGAAAGTTTTTAATTTTGGTAGGTAGTAAGGTATTTCCTAGGACAAGATATCCACCAAATTTCATTAAAATAACTTTGTAATTTTTGTAGAAAAAAAAATTGTTTTAAAAGAAAATTTAAAATTTGAATAACTCAATTTTCTATAAACTGAGAAAGTTGAATTTTAGTACTTAGTAAGTCCTCTCCCAAGGCAACATATATAGTAAATTTCATTAAAACAGCTTAGTTATTTTCGGTGAAAAATTTTTTTTTTGAAAGAAAACTCAATTTTCCCGGAAAAACCCGTCCGATTTTTCTGCCTAACGAACTTATCCAAGCCATTAAAAAAATAATAAATTAATTATTTTTTGAGTTATCAGATGGATACATATATATATATATATATATATATATATATATATATATATATATATATATATATATATATATATATATATATATATATATATATATATATATATATATATAACATATAAAAATTGAAACTGACCCCATATATGGGTTCTAGGGGTCCTAAATCGCGCTCATTTGAAAAAATTTTTTGCAAAGTCTCACTATTGATACCTCTCTATTAGTGAATTTTTTTAAATAAAAATTCACTAAAAGGCCGACCTGAATTATTTCCACAAGTTGGCACTTATGCGTTATTCCTGATTACCCACTCATTATGATTCTTCCATTGACATGCAACTTTCTGTCTAGCTGATATTTGCTATCAAATTCATTATTTTAAATAGAATGCATTTTCAGATTTTACTAAACATTTGAGGAGATCTGTAGGACACAGAGAAATAATTAAAATTGGCGGTTTTTAGGCCATTGAAGTTTTAATGGTATGTTCAGCAAATGGAGTGATTTTTTGTAATAAAATCTTATGGCCACTGAAAAGAAATAAACCTAATGAAGAATTGTGTTGCATAAAGTATCTTGTAGAAAAGAGTTTAATGTAGAAGCATAAAATGTCAATTATTTCATTAATATTACCGGGTGAAATCTCTTAATTAAAACTTAGTAAAATGTCATAATATTGAAGATACACTCTGTATGATTAAGTTAATTTTAGAGTGCTTTTCCCTAAAGAAAGTACTTTTTGGTCGGGGTGTTAGGCTTTTAGTTAAAGGCTTGTGGCCCTAAAAATTAAATCGTGGGTAAAACACCAAGGTTCATCAAAACCGTGTACCTATGAGACCAAATGATAATTTGTTACAAAGTGGGTACATTTTGAAAGGTGTATTTGTTATATTGTTAAATATTTGTAATTAAAATGCACCCGATAATAACTTATTGTTTTCATTTGATATGAACCGGCATAACTATTTGAACGAAAACTTGCATACCCAATCTAAGTATTTATCACTAAAAAATTATCATACTGAAATCTTAAGATAAGTGGTCTTATTGGTGTTAATTTTAATTTTACTTTAAGAGTAGGGACAGTTATATGCCTTTTTGTTGAAATAAATACCACAGGATATATGATTTATTAGTTTAGGTATTTAATGTAAAAAAGTAAACACTTTACTGTACTGCCAGGTGGAACGTAAACTTAATATATGTTTACGAAAACACACTAATTGGAAAATTTTAAACTATATGTCCAGGAAAACTGCCACATATGTAAAATAATAAATACATATATTTTAAAGACAACTGGTATCTAATAATCTTAAAAGGCAACTTTACATTAGTATAGTATTTTATTAAATAATTTCAACAAAACATAAGTATTTGGATACACTATTGTTTATACCTAAGCCTGGAATTTTTTTTAAGTAAGAATTATATTACGAATGACGTATGATCAGATTATTAAAAGTTACTAATAATAATAATAATAATAATAATGCCACTGTCGCAGAATGAAGAAATATAATAAAAAAATTCAGTTGAACACGGATATAGAAGTTTTCAATGCACTAATAGTAAGCAATCAAATAAATATTTTATTTAAAAGAGTTAATTTTTATTTCTGTTTGCCGTATGTCATCTGCATACCATGGGAATGGAACCGTTGTTCCTATTTATTTTGCTTCTCTGTAATTTTCTTTTATCCTCTTTATTTTATCTTTTATAAATAAGCTAAATAATGATAACTTTTCATTTAAATTTACAGAAAGTACCTACCATTATTTTTATATATTTTACAATGCTTGTTAAAACACATATTAGTACCACAGAACGATAAGTAATGATTATTTCTCTTAGTGAAACCTACTCCATGTTTAGTCAAGAATAGACAAAGGTAAATAGCTGGTTAACTTACTGTCCTTGCTTATAGCAGAATAGAATGTGACTCATTTTAGAGAGATTAATGAAGGAGAGTCAATAGAAAACATATGTTTTTAAAGCCTATTGTATTTATGCGGATCTGCCTTGTCTGACCATACTAGGTAACTTCTTTGTATCAAATTAATAATCACTTAAAGAAAGTTAAACCGTCTTCAAACAAGCGCTAAACAAGAAATAATTGTATTGTTTTTAAATATACCAATAGCTTTACCTCAAATATAATTTTATACACTAACTAGAAAATATGTAATATAAAATTATCAACCGGTTTCTTACTTCTTAACCCAATTCTTTAAGCCATTAATTTTTCATTGATAGTTTAGTTCTTATTTGATTATAGTGTAAGGGCTGACTTTTTTTTTCATATATATATATTAAATAATAGTGAACGCAACCCTTCGATGACACAAGGTTACAACCCTCTTAGTAAACAATAGAAGTAACCTATTATAATAACAACAATCGACTAACGGTCACATAATATAATTACATAGCTCAACAATCAATCACTAGTCGATATATTACTTAGCAGTTGTGTTATCTACTTAAGAGTAATCATGCAAAAGGCAAAAGGTTTATTACTTGTCAGAATGATGGCGAAGCCTTAATGTACGGGCGTAATGAGTCGGGCGAGCGGGTGCCAAATGTGTCCAGTAACAATATCACTAACCTGTAATTAAAAATATACCTGAACACACCATTGTTCATCTAAAGCACAACCTAAAATATATACGAGGGGCATTCAATTATTAGTTCATTAATCAATTACCAATTACACGCTCCACTGAGCGACTCAACATCAATGACTATTTATACTCAAAGCCCCTTAGAGCAAGCTAACTTTAAGAGCAGTTTGGACATAACGCTCCACTGAGCAACTTGAACACAAACAGCAGTTCCTACTCAATGCTCCACTGAGCAACATTATAAACTCCTAACAACGCACATCAGTGCCTCAGAACTGCTTCTCAACAATGTCTCTAAGTGCTCAAATCATAGCTTCTCAAACAATAATTACTCAGACAATAATTACTTAAACAATATTTACTCATATAATAGTTTCTCAGACAGTATCTAAACAATAGTCAGTCAGACAGTAATCTAAACAATAGTTACTCAGATACTATTTAGACAATAGTTACTAAGATAATAATTAGACAATAGTTCAACCTGTGTGTTTAGTTGGGTGCTATACCCGGCACTGGGTCCGCGCCGGCTTCCAGGAGTGCAATGAGGCAGCAATTGCCTCACCTAGAGTGCTCGCCTACAGCCAGAGTCAAATACTGAGAGGTGCAATGGGCACAAAGGGCCCGGCCAAACAATGTGCCTCTCCCCAATATCCACTCCTACACTGGTCCTGACTGTGCAATGAGACAACGATGCCTCGGTCTAGCCACCAGATCGGCTCTCAAACGCAACCACTGAGTTGCCTCCGTGAATACTGAGAACTGCAATGGACACAACGTTGAAGCTACGCTATAACCCTCTCCAATATCCACGCCTACACTGGTCCTGGCTGTGCAATGAGGCAACGACCTCAGCCTAGCTACCATTTCGGCAAATACAACGCCTACACTGGTCCTGACTGTGCAATGAGGAAACGACCTCAGTCTAGCTACCATTTCGGCTATCAATGCAACAACCGTGGTGCTGTTACGTAACCTGGGTCTAAGCCCAACGCCCACCAGCATGATACCCTACTGGGTGAACAAACAGCGAAAGTGTCCCGCACACCTTTCAAACTATCATCACTTTACTTACAACCAGACTTTATTTTATTTGCTTACTGCAAACTGACATACTCAACAATATATTAATTTATTAATATTGGCCTAACCTCGTATAAATAACAAACTCAATTTCAACTTAGCTAATTATCAAATTATTTCATAAAGCCCTTTTATTTGAATAAGATAATTACTTCTCAATTTATAACTTATCTTCGTATAAATAATAAACGTAATCTAACTTAGCTATTTCTCAAATTATTTCATAAAGCTCCTTTATTTGAATATGATAACTACTTCTCAATCAATAAATTAAACAAATAAGAACAGGTACAATAAACAAACAACAAGTCATGTTCAATGAGCAATAACTCACCTGAATAAATGTATATATAACGTGCACTGTAAACTTCACTAATATCGAGCATATTTTAATGCAGCCCTGGTCATGGCTAACGTACAAATATTAAACTAGATGGATCGTTCCGTAAACAATTTTTAAGCGCGTCTGGCTCAACTAACACTTTAGTTTTAAAGAAACCACATACAACTTAACGTGAGACTTGTTCACATATTGTTGTGTCTATTTAATACCTACAGAGAATTTTCATAATAAAATAGCCTTATGAGCAGGGTGAGAAAATACATTCCTTACATTCGACCATCCTGAACTTCATCTCGTCCCGAGATGACTCCTCGTTAATGCTGTCAACAAAGGTGTCAACAGATCTACCTCATGATCTTCGCTATTACTTTAGGTATCACCAGGTACTTCCTTTACTGTATTCCTTAGCTTCACAGCATTATAAGCCACAACTCTAGAACACCATATCATTGGTGCAAGTTTGTCGTGTCTTGGAGTGACACAAGGGTCATCAGACTAAAATCCATCGACCACAGAATCTCATTTTTTTGGCACAACTAGGTATTTCCAGTTTTCCTTTCTGGTACACAACCTAAATAACTTTAGACCACAGTGGTATCCTTGTCTCAACACATCATATGTTTCTCTTGAGAGACTGTAATATTTGCTGTATCTTTCCTTCTTGATACAACTTTAACGAAGAAATCGTAGTACGTAGCTGACTTGGTGCTTCACCGACAGTTTTACATAAACCACTATTCACCGTAGAACTCAATCCGGCTAACTCAACACCCAATCTCATCAACTTTATTCAAAGTAGGGCTCAGTTAGATGATCAAGATGGTTCAGTTGTACCTATACACTTGTCCGTTTTATTTAAAAAGAAACAAAAGCTCTGACTTCTTTGTGACGCCACTGATTTAACTGCAATTGACAGTCCGACACTGCATACGTGACGGATCTATTTTGTTAAATAACTGTCCTCCACCTCCTAAAGAAATCTCAAATCAGCAAAACCTACTAAATCAACCAAGTTCCATGTTAAAGAATGTCTTCACAGAGAACATTGCTCCTTAATTGTTGCTTGCCTACTATCTCCAGTTAGAAATCAGCAAGATGTCTGCTACTTCGCATACTTGACAAACACTAGCTTTGAAATATGTATGTACCACTTCTTGTTTGTCAATTCACAACTATACGCTGGATGACTTTAGAAACCTTTCTTATGGTACCATGCAGAGTGTCTTTCAAGCTGAAAGTTAGCATAGCCCTAGGCTTTTCGCAATTCTTTTCTCTGTATTATGCAAAAAAAATTTTTGTTTGCTGTTGTGAAACTTCACTATCTTTAAGCTAGTATGATTAAACAACCTACTTGGGTAGCATAAAATCTCAGCGTCAACAACTTTACGCTATAGCACCTTACTAAGTACTCCAGAGAATGATGCTTTAAATTTTACTGTGCTAGAAACATTAACTATTTATGTTGCAGCTATCTTGCGGCAATCATTTCTATCAACTACTTATTTTTCTCACACTATTTCAGTATGGCAGTATCACAAAGTTGATTTGTAAAGTAATCTCATTACTTCATTGAAACCTTCGTTACAATCGAACTCCCAGGCTTGCACGTGTAGTATTTAGCATCCCAAATGATGTTTGTCTAACCTAAAGATAAACAGTCTGTAATATTTTATTTGCTTAAAGCTGTAAAATGTCTGTAAAGTCAGTGTAATTTAACACACATAACCGCACGGTGTGCTTCGTGACTGCTAAGTGCCAGACTTCGTCTGTCAATTAAGTTTGCCTTAAGCTTTAAATATTTCCGCTGTATACTCGGCTATACAGGTTTCATATTTCCTTACTAAGCTATTGGGAAACGTGCATTTGAAGAATTTCCTTTTTAAATCTTAAACTTCTAATAGCCCCTCTTAATATTTTGAACAGTCCTGGTACATGGGGTTCACTAGTAACTTTCATTTCACAACACATGATTTCAACTCAACCTTTAAACACTTCAGTCAATAACCGAATATGCAACACAAGAATACACAATTTGTAAGCAGCACCTGTTTGTCACTCAAACTTCAAGCTTTAATTACACAAGATTATCCCCAGTACAAAGATTAACATTAGCATAGCAATAGGTATATAACTCCTATTATATTAAACTCAACTGCATAGTCTCAAACTAACAAACTTGTTTGGTTTCTAAGACATTTCGTCAACCTAGACATATCATCAGATATTGATAACTGGTCATTATATCCAACAGTCATGCTTTTCCGCTGGAAATTAATTGACAATACTTTTCCAAACATTTTTTAATTGACAAGGTTATTCAAAATGTAGCCACCACCACTTCTACTCGTTTATTAGTGGTCAACATTCATACATTATGCCTTACAAAGATGCTGTGCCTGTGCTTGTATTAACTTTTTTTTAAAATCCTCAAATCATTAAACTGTCAAAACAACCCTATTTAATGTCATTTTCTTTTTCTTCAGTCTTACATATGGTTATAACTCCTGTGAATACTAGGGAGTGCAATAGGCCACGACTAATTGGTCATGTCCTTGCCAATATCTACTTTAGTTATCAAAAGCCTAACGCTACGAAGGCAACAAATTGCCACAAAACCTGAGACAAGCCAGCCCTCAAGGCAGTCAGACTTTAACTCATCCTCCCAATTTGCTAAGGGTAAACTTATCGCTCTTTAAAATGTCTAAGCTTTGCCCAATAAGCTGCTCTTTTGACAGCGAGCATCAAAATTCAAACCTCTTGTCGACCTTTGATGTTTTGCTGAGCCTTTGAGCCATCAAGGCATGTAACTCAAATAGAAAAGTGTTTCACTAAATATGATATCCACCTTTCAGTTGCACTTACATGGTCAGTATAAAATATATAACACAAACAACTACACATAATACCTGCACAAGTAACTAGATAGTCAACACATAACCACAAGGTTAGATATACTTGCACATATAGGGCATAGCCAAATTCACAACCAACCACAGTCAAACATATATTGTTTCTTATTTTGGACACCCAGCTACGCCACTGACTCAGTAAAGTAATAACACAACTACTTTTGTATCTCAAACTAAAAACTTGCTTCAGATACTTGAATCAGATTTTCGATTCAGATCCCACTTCTGAAGCTGTAAGGGCTGACTTTTTTTTCATATATATATTAAATAATAGTGAACGCAACCCTTCGATGACACAAGGTTACAACCCTCTTAGTAAACAATAGAAGTAACCTATTATAATAACAACAATCGACTAACGGTCACATAATATAATTACATAGCTCAACAATCAATCACCAGTCGATATATTACTTAGCAGTTGTGTTATCTACTTAAGAGTAATCATGCAAAAGGCAAAAGGTTTATTACTTGTCAGAATGATGGCGAAGCCGTAATGTACGGGCGTAATGAGTCGGGCGAGCGGGTGCCAAATGTGTCCAGTAACAATATCACTAACCTGTAATTAAAAATATACCTGAACACACCATTGTTCATCTAAAGCACAACCTAACATATATACGAGGGGCATTCAATTATTAGTTCATTAATCAATTACCAATTACACGCTCCACTGAGCGACTCAACATCAATGACTATTTATACTCAAAGCCCCTTAGAGCAAGCTAACTTTAAGAGCAGTTTGGACATAACGCTCCACTGAGCAACTTGAACATAAACAGCAGTTCCTACTCAATGCTCCACTGAGCAACATTATAAACTCATAACAACGCACATCAGTGCCTCAGAACTGCTTCTCAACAATGTCTCTAAGTGCTCAAATCATAGCTTCTCAAACAATAATTACTCAGACAATAATTACTTAAACAATATTTACTCATATAATAGTTTCTCAGACAGTATCTAAACAATAGTCAGTCAGACAGTAATCTAAACAATAGTTACTCAGATACTATTTAGACAATAGTTACTAAGATAATAATTAGACAATAGTTCAACCTGTGTGTTTAGTTGGGTGCTATACCCGGCACTGGGTCCGCGCCGGCTTCCAGGAGTGCAATGAGGCAGCAATTGCCTCACCTAGAGTGCTCGCCTACAGCCAGAGTCAAATACTGAGAGGTGCAATGGGCACAAAGGGCCCGGCCAAACAATGTGCCCCTCCCCAATATCCACTTCTACACTGGTCCTGACTGTGAATGAGACAACGATGCCTCGGTCTAGCCACCAGATCGGCTCTCAAACGCAACCACTGAGTTGCCTCCGTGAATACTGAGAACTGCAATGGACACAACGTTGAAGCTACGCTATAACCCTCTCCAATATCCACGCCTACACTGGTCCTGGCTGTGCAATGAGGCAACGACCTCAGCCTAGCTACCATTTCGGCAAATACAACGCCTACACTGGTCCTGACTGTGCAATGAGGAAACGACCTCAGTCTAGCTACCATTTCGGCTATCAATGCAACAACCGTGGTGCTGTTACGTAATCTGGGTCTAAGCCCAACGCCCACCAGCATGATACCCTACTGGGTGAACAAACAGCGAAAGTGTCCCGCACACCTTTCAAACTATCATCACTTTACTTAAGACCAGACTTTACTTTATTTGCTTACTGCAAACTGACATACTCAACAATATATTAATTTATTAATATTGGCCTAACCTCGTATAAATAACAAACTCAATTTCAACTTAGCTAATTATCAAATTATTTCATAAAGCCCCTTTATTTGAATAAGATAATTACTTCTCAATTTATAACTTATCTTCGTATAAATAATAAACGTAATCTAACTTAGCTATTTCTCAAATTATTTTATAAAGCTCCTTTATTTGAATATGATAACTACTTCTCAATCAATAACTTAAACAAATAAGAACAGGTACAATAAACAAACAACAAGTCATGTTCAATGAGCAATAACTCACCTGAATAAATGTATATATAACGTGCACTGTAAACTTCACTAATATCGAGCATATTTTAATGCAGCCCTGGTCATGGCTAACGTACAAATGTTAAACTAGATGGATGACAAAAACGTCCCCCAGAATGTTTCTTCGAACTATTTCTCAAGTGTACAGATAACTGCAGCATGAATAGGACGAGGCCCTTCAATCTAAGAGAGATATCATCAAGACGCTATCTGAACTACATTGCAACCCCACAGCATGTGCTTCGTTCCGTAAACAATTTTTAAGCGCGACTTAACTTCACGGTTAAGACGTTTGAATTTTTAAAACAATTTATTTAATACTTTGAACAATCAATACTTAATTTCTTAGTTACAAAAAAATGAATAATATAATATACTAAAAATAAGACGATCAACCTACATGTGATCTAATGTCTATGCACTCGGTGTGCTAATGACTAACTCGGAACAAGAATGAACGGTTTTACCTCTGTGAGTAGCCTCTTTATAGTCTTCCCCCCAGGCGTGGCACTATTGTCTCTGGATAACAAGGAATCTGCTGATGTAGATTCTCACAGTGATATTCCGTTCTACTTGCACTTTGAACCTGCAAAGTTCTTGGCTCCGTTAAGACGACGGCTGACTCAGCGGTTCTTACCGTGGGAAGGCGACATTGTATTATAACGGGCCATTGTTTGGGCTCCATTTATCTCCTCCCCTTTTTAAAGACGAAGCTATGGTTCGTTCCGGATTTTCAACGAAAATCCGGACTCGGTGGTTCCTGTTTTTGTTCCTTTATCTTCTTTGTTGGTTCTTCGTTTCTTCAACCCCATTCGGACTGCTATCGTTGTGATGGTTATTAAGATAGCTATGTACAGTAATATTGTCCATATACTCAGGTGATGGATTGGTATTGTTATAGGTCCTGGTATATTTTGTTTAATTTTTTGAAGTTGGTGTTGGATTTGATTGATGTTGTGTAGCTGTACGTTTTCTAATGATATGTCGGGTACTGGTCCTGGATTTGGTTGATCTTCTGGAATGGGGGTTTCTAGTGTAGGCAGGTTGAATAGTTGTTGTGTTTCTGCTGTTGCTGGGCCGGTCTTGTAGATTTTGTTGCCTATGGTTAATTGGCAATTTGGTTGCAGGTTGATTAATTTTGTACCCTTGATGATGTTGGTCCACTCCTGTTCCTTGCAAGTTATTCTGGCGTTAGTTTCTTCGGGTGCTATAACTATATACTGACTGGTTCCATATCTCGAAACTGTGGTTCTATTAATTTTGACTAATTCTTGATTACAATTGTTAATAGGTTTTTGAAATTTTATTAGCTTTATTTCACATGGGTTTTGATCATTCATGGTTGTTGGATTGTCGTCTTTGCAAAAATATATCTGGTTCTTTAAATTTTGACATTCTTCATTACGATAGGCATATTGTTTACTGCTTAGGATAAGGTATTTGGTTCTAGGAATTATCATGGTAAAAAGGTGTGTCTTTCTAGGGACAGGTAATGTATATAATTGATAATAATCATATTCTGATTCATCTACCAGAGGTATTTCCATTTGAAATATAATTTTGAAATTGTTTTGGAGTGCTTTTATTTTAAAGACTTTTTCGTATAGATTTAGATCAGTGGTTGTTATTACTTTAGCATTAGTTGCATAATTTTGGATTTTATTGATTTCTTTTATTATAAATGTTGGTTTTAGTATGGATGTGTGAAAGATTCCTAATTTTGCAAAAGTGATGGCATTTTCTGTTGTTAGTGCTATTTCTTGAATATTGTTTAATAATTGTCCTAGCTGCATGAGTAACTCTAGGATCTTAATGCGATGATAGTGAGTTAATTGTTCACTTCGCAGGCTTTCTACTGTATTACCTAATTCATTTATCCTATTTACTATCGTGCCTTGGTTATGACTCAATCCTACTATCGTTCTATTAAATTCGACAATGGCCTCGAGCATGATTGAATTTTGAGACCTAAAAAGTTCCTGAATTTTATTTTGATCTGTCGTTAAGATTTCTAATGCTTGCTGAATGCGTTCCCCATCTTGTGAATCGAGATTCCCCGTGATTGACTTAAATATAGAACCTAGTCCGTTTATTAGGCCACGTTTTCGTCTATTAATAATATTGTTATTTGGAAAAATCCTATAAAATATATCGTCTACATTATCTATGGTGAAATTCAATGTCAATATGAAATTATGATATTCAGAATGGTAATATTTTGTCATGAAGGTAACTGTATTGGCGTAGTGTATTTTTATTTGGTTGTAGTCTCTATGTAATTGTGTCAAGTCATGTATGTGTATCAGATTCCAGTTGCTAGTCTCAGTGTATGCTGTGCCTAATTTCTTTGGTAACATGCCTGGGTTGTCTGTCAAGTCTTGTATTTGGGCTGTTATTCCCGTGGCAAGGAACCTGCAATACGTAAATTTCTTAAATGTGCTATCGTCTGTTCGTCATTTTTATGATTTATTAAAATAGCTTTGTTATGTTCTAATAGGGATATTATTGAGTACGGCCCTGAAAATGGGTTTTTATGTTTTTTATGAAAGCCTGGTGGTATCTTTTTATAGACAATATCACCTTCCTTGAACGGTTGGTTCGTGTTTTTATTTGTCCGTTGTAACGTTTTTATTTTTGAATTCTCTATCCTGCTTCTGACTATCTCGTAAATAATTTGCATTAAATCTTTATGTTGTACGTTGTATTCCTGTGTAATTATGACTTCCGGGTCATAGTTAAACATTTCTGGTATGTAGCCAAATATTAAATCAAAAGGTGGTTTTAGTGTCTGTGAGTGTATTGTCGAGTTGTAAGCGAATATACAATATGGTATTAGGTCTATGGGTTTCATATTTTTAAATTTCATTTTGAATAATCGATAATGTTCAATAATCGTGCTGTGAAATCTTTCGATAGGTCCATTGGATGTTGGGTTTTGCGGTGTTGTTATATGTAACTCTATCTGATATGTTTCTAATAGTTCTTTAATTACCTGGTTTGAAAACTCCGTACCTGGGTCTGCGATTATTATTTTACACGCTCTATACTGTGAAAAGTACTTGATCAAGTTTTTTTGCAATTTCAGTAGCACTTTTACTTTTTATTGGAAATGCTTGGCCAAATTTACTAAATGGATCTATAATTGTTAGGAAGATAGCTTGTTCAATTTGGAATGTGTCAATGTGTAATATCTCTAAC
Organism: Tillus elongatus; assembly: GCA_964006375.1. Classification (NCBI taxonomy): domain Eukaryota; kingdom Metazoa; phylum Arthropoda; class Insecta; order Coleoptera; family Cleridae; genus Tillus; species Tillus elongatus. The sequence continues at coordinate 69,723,314 of OZ023269.1, read as the reverse complement.
GGTTTAGATGCTGTGGGGGTGTGTTCCAATGCTATTTGTACCGGGTTCCTATTGTATTTGCACGTTTTGCATAATTCGCAATTTCGTACATATTCCTCTATATGTTTCTTTAAGTTGGGATAGTAGTATATTTTCTTCATTCTTAGGTAAGTCTCATCAGCCCCGCGATGGTTACTCTTCCCCTCGTGATATTTCATTATAGTCTCGGTTAATTCGTCCTCGTTAATTTCATTCCTAATTTCCAGACATCTATAAAATTTGGGTGATTCTACGTTATTAAAGTTTTTATTGATTGCCGAACTTACTAGTTCGTAATCTTGTTCATTTACAAAAATGCAATAATATTTCCTTTGTGGTAAACAGTATTCTTTTATAAATTTCTCTATCTGATCGGGTTTATTTAAATTGAAGTTTACATATATGAAATTTCTTTTGTCTCTTCTGACTGAGAATATGTCCGGTTTATCCGTATTTTTAAAAACTATCTGATTGGTTTTGCTGTTAACGATTTCTTCCTCGAGTATTGGTATGCCTGGTGCCGAATACGAGTCTGCATTCGAGTTTGCTGTGTCGTCATCGTCAATTTCTATGATTTCTTCTTCTTCGTCGATATTGTTCGCCATTGACTGATTATCTATGTCTAGTGGGTTTATTTCTACTCTGGACAGTGCATCTGCTGCGCAGTTTAGCTTTCCTTTTTTGTATTCAATTTTAAATTCATATTCTTCCAATTTTAATCTCCAACGGAGCAATTTTGAATTTGGTTGTTTCAACGAAAATAACCATTTTAAAGGTTTATGGTCTGTATATATGGTGAATTTCCTTCCGTATAGGTATGGTCTAAAATAATTAGTTGCCCACACGATGGCTAATAATCCTTTCTCGATCGTGCTGTACCTGGATTCGGTGTCGTTTAATGTCCGGCTGGCGTAAGCTATCGGGTGATCCGCATTGGGTTCGCCCTGGCTTAATATTCCGGCTATCGCTACGTTTGAAGCGTCGGTTGTTAATATGAAGTCTTTAGAAAAATCCGGTGATATAAGTACAGGTGAATTCATTAATATGTCTTTACATGAGTTAAAGGCAGCAATGTATTCTTCGTCGTTCACGTTTATCTTCGAGTTTTTCCTTAAACATTTTGTTAGTGGTTTCGTAACGTGTGCGAAGTTTTCTATGAATTTACGATAGTATCCAACTAATCCTAGGAATGATTTTATTTCCTTTGGGGTTTTAGGTATCGGGAATTTCCTTATTGCGTCCAGTTTCCTTGGATTCGGACGAATCCCGTCTGTGCTGACCACGTGTCTTAAAAACTCGGCTTCCTTCCTTAGGAAATCGCTTTTGTCTAGCTGGATCTTTAAGTTGCTTTGCCTGAAGCGCTCAAATACTAGTTTTAGTTTCTCAAGGTGTTCCTGTAACGACGTGGAGAAAACTATGACGTCATCCATATATACAAGACATGTTTGTCCAATTAGGCCTTCTAATACGTTCTGCATGAGCCTAGAAAAGGTCGCTGGAGCCCCAGATAACCCGAACAGCATCCTGGTGTACTCCCAATGGCCTGTATCGGTGGTAAACGCTGTTTTTTCTATGTCCCTGGGGTCCATTTCAATTTGGTGATACCCAGAGATCGAATCGATCGTCGAAAAATATTGGGCTTGCCCAATTTTGTCCAGTATTTCATCAATTTTGGGAATTGGGTGTCTGTCCGGTATTGTTTTTTCATTTAGTTTCCTATAGTCCACCACAATTCTCCATTTTTGTTTATTTGATTTGTCCATTTTCTTTGATATAACCCAAATAGGTGAGCTGTATGGGCTGTGGCTTTTCCTAATGATTTTTTGTCTTAACATGTCATTTATTTGTCTGTCTACTTCCGGTTTATGTACGTACGGGTATCTATATAATTTAGAATGGGCAGGTATGTCGTCTGTTGTCCTTATTCTATGTTTTATCGCATTTGTGTGCGTCAATTGTTCGTTTTTATTTAAAAATATGTCCTGATATTCTGATAATAAACCAAATAACAATTGTTTTTCCTCGTCATTTAATTCTCCTGTATCTATTTGTTCAATTAAGAGATTCTCATTATTAATTTGTTTTTGATTACGCCCCGTATCGTAAGTGTTTAAATTATTAATATGAGTTGTACTAGAATTGTTATTTTTTATAACTACTGGTGCAAACAGACTTCGCCTTTGGCTGTATCTGGTTTCAGATGCATATTGTTTATTTAATCTGCTGAATGGCCTATCTCTTACTTTATAAGCTTGGTTATTATCTAGTACGTGATTAATTGTCTCAAGTTCTTCATTACGTACGAAATACTGCTGGGTTATTATATTGTTTAAATTTAAATGATTCTCGGGTAGCACTAAACCATCTGCTTTGGTTTCTGTCTGCCCCGATTGACTCACGCTAAGATCTGTGAATTTTATTGGTATAATATTCTTGCCTATATACAGTTTGTGATTCTTAAAATCTATTTTAGCTTCGTTTCGTTTCAGAAATTCCATCCCAATCAATCCCGAAAAAAATGTGTTAAAGTTAAACAGGCAAAACTCTTGTATTTCCTCTGAAATCGATTTAAGTTTAATACGTGCACGCTTACAGTGCTTCGAAATGCCATGCACGGTGCGTATGGTAAAATCATGCGTAAATATGTTTTTAGGGAACTTATAATATGCTACAGCAGGATTCAAAAGATTTTTTGAAGATCCTGAGTCTAACAAAAATTTACCTGATATTTCGTTTAATTCTATATACGGTAACTTACATAATGTATTCATATTATTTATATCTATCACGGTTCTCTCGTTGAGGGCCCTGCAGTGGGAAAATTTCGCTGTTGGATATCGTATTTCTCGGCTGGCGAATTTTCGTAATTTAATTCTTCGTTTACATAATTTAAATCGTAATTTGTTTCATTTACTTCGTTCTCATTAAATTCTATATTATTTACATGAGCTGCTCTCCTTGGTAATGACAGTCTAGTGTTAGAACTATCTACTTCCATTGGTTCGTGATAATTTCTGTTAGCATTATGATTTACATTGGGTCGACCCGGTTGATTATTGAAGTTGGGTCGCCTAAATTGACTCGAAAAATTTTGCCTTGGTACAAATTGTTGATTTTGTCCAGGCTGGGAATTTGTGTGATTGTTTTGATTATTATGTTGTTGAAATGGTCTAAAGTTTGTTTGGAAAGGTCTCTGAAATTGTACATTCTGAAAAGGTGGGTTATTTTGTCTCTGAAAGAAAGTACGGTTCTGTCCTTCTAATTTATTATTATTACTGAAATTCTTATTTATTGTTTTATCTCTATAATCGAAATTTTCCTCTGCGAATACGAATTTCAAAGCTTGTTCTATGCTTGAAGGTCCTTGACTACGCAGGACAAGCCCTAACGGATTGCGTAACCATCCTAAGAACGCTTTTAATGTTTGATTTTGGTGTATGTCTTTCTTAATTAATCGCACGCCTTCATTTTGCTCGTTAGCTATTAAACTCGAGATGAGCAATTGCTCTATATGACGGCATCTGTTCGCGAACGACAGTGCGTCTTCAGCATTACGCTGTTTCAAGGTTAACATCTCAGCTAATAAACTGTGATCATCTCTTTGATCGCTGAAATTCTGAACAATGGCCTCTCTCAGGTCTGCCCACGTATTAATTATCTTTGTATTTACTATAAGCCGGGCTGTTCCCGTTAGTTTAGTTTGAACATAATTTAGCAAGAAGTGATTCATATACAGATTCTCGTTTGGCACGTAGAACTGGTTCATGACCAAGTCACATGCTTTTAAAAAGTTGCCTACGTTGGCTGGTTGCCCGTCGAACTCGGGAATAGCTTTCAGAAAAAATTCTTTGAATTGGTCTGTCATGTTGCTACTATTACTACTCTTATTAATATTTGAATGATTTACTGTTATGTTATTGTCGCTAATGCTGATTGATCTAAATCTATACTCTATGTTACATAAACTTTGTGATTCTTCCTCTGAATCAGACATATAACGTTTCAATACAACACATATAAAAAATTGAAAATGTAAAATGGGATAGCAGTAAACTTACTATAATACGATGGTTGCTGCTTCCATTTGGCTCTGCTTGGCCACTCTTTCTGCTTTAACTTGGCTCTGCTTGGCTCGAATTGGTTATTAGGCGTCGATACGCTTAAAAATCGATATGCTTTCGGTTTTCTAACCAATACTAACGACTGCGCCACTTAACTTCACGGTTAAGACGTTTGAATTTTTAAAACAATTTATTTAATACTTTGAACAATCAATACTTAATTTCTTAGTTACAAGAAAATGAATAATATAATATACTAAAAATAAGACGATCAACCTACATGTGATCTAATGTCTATGCACTCGGTGTGCTAATGACTAACTCGGAACAAGAATGAACGGTTCTACCTCTGTGAGTAGCCTCTTTATAGTCTTCCCTCCAGGCGTGGCACTATTGTCTCTGGATAACAAGGAATCTGCTGATGTAGATTCTCACAGTGATATTCCGTTCTACTTGCACTTTGAACCTGCAAAGTTCTTGGCTCCGTTAAGACGACGGCTGACTCAGCGGTTCTTACCGTGGGAAGGCGACATTGTATTATAACGGGCCATTGTTTGGGCTCCATTTATCTCGCGTCTGGCTCAACTAACACTTTAGTTTTAAAGAAACCACATACAACTTAACGTGAGACTTGTTCACATATTGCTGTGTCTATTTAATACCTACAGAGAATTTTCATAATAAAATAGCCTTATGAGCAGTGTGAGAAAATACATTCCTTACAATAGTCATATTGTGACCTATTATTCATTAAGGTGTTGAACATAGTTTTGCAGGCTATGGATGTTAATTGCACTTGTTGATATTAAATATATACGTAAACATTTAATATAACTTTATTACTCCACTAACTGAATAAACTATATGATACATTTAACTATAATACACTTTATGATATAATAACAATTACAACAGTACACGAGTACATAGCAGATAACTGACCGAGCGTGGAGGAGGTGTGTTCACTGTAGCGGTTGGTAGAGAGCAGAGAGAGAGAGAGAAAGAGAGATCGCCTGGTGTCTCTTATATGCCGTAGTTCTTGACAGCTGGCTGTCGCATAACGTAACGCAACGTTTAACTGTCAAGAGTATTTATGCAGAAACATAGAGTAGTGTTGACGGAAACACTACGGTCTGAACCACCGCCACATACTCCCCTCTCAGTGGTAACGCTATTAGTTCAAGTATCTTCGTGGAAATCGAACTCTACGTCCATGGCGTGTAGTTTGAATGGGAATGGGAACTTCACTGTCACTTTCAGTTTCACTAGGTGTTGGACTTTCACTGTCACTTTCAGTTTCACTAGGATGTCTCTGAGGCTGGAAAGTTGTCTGTTCGTTCATCACAAAGAATGAATGCGGGTTTAAGACGGTCAACAGAAATTGTCTCTTCTCCGTGTGATTTCTTGATTTTGAAGACTTTGTCAGTTCGGGATAACACTTCAAAGGGGCCGTCATAAATTGGTTCGAGGATTTTTCGCGGAATATCAATGCGAACAAAAACAAAAGGAGCTTCCATAAGCTTAGGATGGACAAATACCTTTTTTGCAGTATGATGTTTAAAAGGTACTGGTCGAAGTTTCCTTATGTCTTCTTTCAGCTGAGATATAAGTGGTGGAACATCATGAGCTTGTGTGCTGTTGAAAAAGTCGGTGGGAAGTTTGATTGATTCTCCGTAGACTATTTCAGCGGGTGTTGAGCGATATTCTGGAATTATGTACGATCTGAGTCCTAGTAACACAATTGGCAATTTAGCGACCCAGTTTTCGTCCATATGAGCATTCAAGGCCTGTTTCAGAACTCTATGCAATCTCTCGATTACACCATTTGCTGCTGGCTGGTAAGCTGTGGTCTTGATGTGGTCTGCACCTAGTGTTTTAGTGAGGTGTGTGAAAAGGTGGCAATCGAATTGTTTACCTCTGTCTGTGGTGATGTATTGCGGAACACCGAAACGGGAGATCCAGCATGATAAAATAGTGTTCGCTACTGTTTCTGCTGTAATATCTGACAATGGAATTGCTTCGGGCCATCGAGAAAATCTGTCTATTATAGTTAACAGATAGCGTTGACCTTGTGATGGTGGTAATGGTCCCACAATGTCAACATTTATATGCGAGAATCTTCTCATGGCTGGGGTGTATTGTCCAATGGCACTGGAAGTGTGTCTCCATATCTTGACTTTCTGGCAGGGAATGCAAGTTTTAGACCAAAGAGATACATCGCGTTTCAATTTGGGCCAACAAAATCTATCCTGGACCAGATCGACTGAAGCTGATATGCCTGGGTGAGATAAATTGTGGATAGAATCGAAAATCTTTCGGCGAAATTTGAGCGGAATGAATGGCCGAAGTTTCCTTGAAGAAGAATCGCAAATAAGATTCAATCCGTTGTCAAGAGGCATGTTTTGAAATTTGTATGAGGAAGATTTAGACTGCAGAAGGTGTTTGAGTTCCTCACAAGATGACTGAGCTTGCGCAATTTCTTGGAGTGACACAGTGGAAGAAAGTGAAATTGTTTCAATGCGAGAACAATAGTCTGCGGGAATGTTTGTAGGACCTGGTATGTAGCGAATGTCTGTGGTAAATTGACCTAAGTAGTCTAAATGTCGTAGTTGCCTTGGAGATGCTTTATCGACGCGTATGTCAAAGGTTTGTGGTCTGTATAAATGGTGAAATGGCGACCTTCTAGGGTATATCTAAAGTATTTAACTGCCTGATAAGCGGCTAGAAGTTCGCGATCGTAGTTTCTGTAAGATTTTTGGGCTGAAGTAAGCTTTTTAGAGTAGAAACGTAGGGGTTCTAGTGTTTGATCACGTAGTTGTTGGAGGGAAGCACCTACGGCATAATCAGAAGCATCGACATGGAGAATCAGTGGTAGCGAAGAAGACGGATGAGCTATCAGTGTAGCGTTTTTTAGTGCCTCTTTCAAACGTTCGAATGCTTCTCGAGTCTGAGGAGTCCACTCGATTTTACGTTTGTCGCGTTTTTTGGGATTCTGGCAGAGGTCGAATACTGGTTGCTGAATTTCCGCAGCACGTGGAAGAGAACGACGGTAGAAATTTATGAGACCTAGAAATCTTCTGAGTTTTTCAATGGTATCGGGAAGAGGTAGGTCGGTAATAGCTTTGATGCGTTCAGGAAGTGGAAATAATCCAGATTTATTTACACGAAAACCTAAAAATGAAATTTCGGTCACTCCGAATTCACATTTAGATGAATTGATACGGATGCCGTTGTCTTGAAGTGTCTGAAAAAGTTTTGCTAGATGCTCTTGATGTTCTTTCTCAGAGGCTGATGCAATGAGAATATCGTCAAGATAGGAGTAGGCAAAGTCAAGATATCTTAAAATTGAATGTAAATATCTTTGAAATGTTTGTGCTGAATTACGAAGGCCAAATGGGGTTTTAACAAATTCGAATAACCCAAATGGAGTTATGACTGCTGTTGTGGGAATATCTTGAGGTGCTACTGGGATGTGATGGAAAGCGCGAATGATATCTAATTTTGAAAAAATACGTTTGCCTTCTAACTGGGCATTAAAATCCTGCAAATTTGGAATGGGATATTTGTCTGGGATTGTTTTAGCGTTTAGTGCTCGGTAATTCCCACATGGTCTCCATGAGCCATCCTTTTTTTTTGCACCATGTGGAGGGGGCTTGACCATGGACTTTTGGAGGGTCTACAAATTCCCAAGTTTATCATGTGCTGGAATTCTAGCTTTGCTTGAGCTAGCTTTTCCGGGGGCAATCTTCTAGCTTTTGCAGTGACAGGTGGTCCTTCCGTACTTATAGTATGGAAGAACTCAACCTCTGGAAGGTTGCTAGAAGAAGTTTCCTTAAAAAGGTCAGGAAATTGTTGTAGCAATTTGAAGTACTGGTGTGTCGGGTCTACGAGATGAATTTTAGAATTAATTCCTGGTGGTGGGTTAGCACCGGTCTTAGAGAGGTTTGTCTTTGTATCGATTAAACGTCTATGTTTCATATCCACAAGTAAAGCAAACTCTGCTAGAAAATCAGCGCCTATAATTGGTTGCTCGATATCGGCAAGTGTGAAGGGCCAGCAGAACCTACGGCGTAAACTTAGATCCAAATCTAATAGTTGTTCGCCATAGGTATGAATAGGGGTCCCGTTTGCAGCATACAAGGTACGTTTCGATTGAAATTTCCGTTGGTCGTGAGTGGGTGGAATAACTGAAATATCCGCTCCAGAGTCGATTAGAAATTTCATATTGGAGCGTCTATCAAAAATAAAAAGGCGGCGTGTTAGGTGGCTCTCGTCTCCTGCCGCGTGGAGGGAGTGCCTTATTAGTTTTCCGACACATGTTTTGCTTTAAAATTGCAAGGTTGGATACAACGTTTGGCCTTATTGCCAAATCGTTCATGATACCAACACGTGGAGGTTGAGGAATTTGTGTTTATGGAATTTCGAGAAAGCTTGGGTCTTTCTCGGGAGGTAGATCGGGAACGCGTTCGCAATTCGTTGACTGATGCTGTTAGCTTCTCTAATTGCGCTTATAACTTGGCTAGCTTGTCGGGCTCGCGTGACTGAATTCCAGCCACGTTGTATTTATCTCCGGAAAATTCCACGATTTTGTCTGCTGTAACCGACAAATGTTCTAGAGAATCGTTGCTCAAAGCCAAAATTGAACGAACGTTGACTGGTAAACGTTGTAGAAATAAAATTTTAAGGAAATCCTCTCCAATCTGACTACCGGCTAAAAACTTCATTTCGCGTAAAAGTTGCAATGGTTTTCTGTCGCCTAATTCTAATTCTGTTAAAAGTTTATTTATTTTGCGACTTTCGGACCCTTCAAATTGTCATAAAAGACGTTTCATTAGATCTGAATAGGGGGTTGATGATAATGGTTGGGTTAAAAAATCTGAAATTGACTCTGCGACATCAGGATCGAGTATAGCGAGTACATGACTGAATTTTGTCTTTTCAGAACTGATCTGCGATATATCGAACTGGGCGTCAACCTGCATCTGCCAGATTTTCACGTTATGTCTCCATATAGGAGGTAATTTTATTGCAACCCTTGCCATGATATTGCTGCTTGAAGAATCTTCGGCCATTGTGAAAAAAAATCAGATAATTTTTAAATTAGAAAGGACTGACCTGTTTAGATATTCGTTTTCTGTGGGCATGAGCACGTGCGTGGAAGTTAGGCGACGTCGGCTGGAACATCAGGCTCGGCATCTTCGGCTTGCGGCACGGGGTCACCAATATGGATGTTAATTGTACTTGTTGATATTAAATCCATACGTAAACATTTAATATAACTGTATTACTTCACTAACTGAATAAACTATATGATACATTTAACTATAATACACTTTATGATATAATAACAATTACAACAGTACACGAGTACATAGCAGATAACTGACCGAGCGTGGAGGAGGTGTGTTCACTGTAGCGGTTGGTAGAGAGCAGAGAGAGAGAGATCGTCTGGTGTCTCTTATATGCCGTAGTTCTTGACAGCTGGCTGTCGCATAACGTAACGCAACGTTTAACTGTCAAGAGTATTTATGCAGAAACATAGAGTAGTGTTGACGGAAACACTGCGGTCGGAACCACCGCCACACAGGCTATTCGTGTTTAACATATTTACAGAAAATTATAGATTTATTTTGTGTTGGCAAAAAAGTAAACCGACGTTAGGTCCTCTATTCACAAAAAATCGCAGGTTCTAATAATTTTTGTTTGTTGCACTTTATAAATAGCACAATTAAATATAAACAGGAAAACCTCTTGGGGATTTTTTATATTAAAATTGGGTGTCATTGTTTAATTAATTTATTCAGTTAAGAACTAGTTTTGTATTTTTGTTTGTTGCATACTCTGAACAATGGCTATTTGGTAAGGAAATGCCAATGTGGGGCTAAATTACAAAATTGTGACTTTTCAATATTAATTTTCGTTATTTAGTGAAAGGTAATAAACCGGTTGCAGAAACACCTTAATGGTACCACCCCAGGATTATCTGAACATAATACCGTCAAAACCGTTCTGATTGGTCTACGCGTTAGTCAATATAAAATCACCCTGCTTATTAATTGATCCTTTTTAAAGCTGGTTGAAGAAGATTGAATGTGTTGTTTTGTTGTAGATCTATTTTGCAAAGCAGTTAATACACAAATCCTTCTTTAAAAGTATCCCTGTCAAAAATATTTTTTAAGCAATTCAATTAAATATAAATTTCTACCCAGAGATTGTAGCTCCCTAAAAAGCTGCACTCACTGATTAAATCTGTATAAATTTGTACACGGTATACTTTTACGTATATATATATATATATATATATATATATATATATATATATATATATATATATATATATATATATATATATATTCAAAGAATTTGACAGTGCATTAATGACTGTACCTACTGATGCTATAGTAATCAACCCAAACGAGGGGCTACACAGTTCTAAAGTAAAAATTAAATTGCTATTATTACATATAATATAATAATTTTTGGAAACAAGTTTCTTCAAACCGATTTTCATTGATTTTACATAAGAAGGTGAGACATGCTTCACAGACGATAACTCACTTAAATAGAATAATTATTCAACACATGATCTCAACACCATGTTTTCGGAGAATTTTTATTTAAAAAAAATGTATCGATGGTAAGACTTTACAAAAATGTGCGCGAATTTTGTCATTTGAACGCGAAGCCAATGTCCGTTTGAATTTTTATATGCTTCTATATATATATATATATATATATATATATATATATATATATATATATATATATATATATATATATATAAATATATATAAACACACAGTGTGTCCAAGATAAGAAGGGCCACCATGGGGATCTCCAGAACGGTAGCAGCTACAGACTTAATCAAATAGGTTAGACATCTCCGAAAAATTGTTTGGTTTTGGAAATATTTTGAAAAATTTGGATATTTTGATTTTACTTTTTTTTCTGGCCGTAATGGTGGACCTGCGCCAATACCGATGACACTTTTTCACGGAAACTTTTTATTTTATTTAACGTAGCGTTGCTAATTTTTGAATCAAACGTTTAGTCTTTGCGGGACCATTATCAACTTTTTTTTAAATGCGGCCCTCATTTTCTGATATCATAATCTGAACGCCTTTTTTATTTCAAATTCAGAGATGTGTCACACTTTGTGAGTTAGTACCATTTTAGTCTTTTTCCGACGTTAATCAAGAAAATTCTTATTACGGACCTGTACATCGCTTTTGAACTTAAGTAATAAACAACTAGCTATATCAATTAATACTTTGTCATTTATGCATTTAGGCGACGACAGCCAAATAAAAGGAAAAAAAGCAAATTAGTGACAAACCTTAAGGTATATAGTTCTTCTAAAAAAACCTGTAGTTTCCCGGCAAAAGTCCAGCAATGAGGAATTAGTACATAATATTTTGTTAGCAGTTACTGAGGATCCCGGTCTATCAGTCCGGCGGATTGAACGAAACGTTGGTATATCAAAATCAAACGCACATTTTATTTTACAAGTACGGAATTTGTCAAGGACCCAGACCAGGTGATTTAGACCGACGTCGCTCATTCTGTGAGTGGTGTGATGAAAGCATGATTATGATTAATGGTGTTTTCAATAGAATAAATGTTCATTATTGGTCTGAAACCAATCAATGCTCAAACAAAACGTCGTGGCATCAACACCATTTTGTTTTCAATATGTGGGCTGGTATCTTCGGTACAACGATTGTAGCATCGTTTCTTTACCACCATACCTTAACATCAGAGCGTTACCTACATTTGCTACAAAACGATTTCGAGGATGCTCTCGATAACATGCGAGAGAATTCGAACTGTTGAATACATCAAGATGGGGCACCTGCACATAATTCCAGAGTCGTTTGGGAATATCATTCAAGGAAATTTCCAGATAAGGTAAAATCAGCACGTATTCGGAAACACTCTGGTCAGCGCGTTCACGAGATATAACCCCGCTTGATATTTTCGTATTTTATAATCATGTATAGCAGCAAGACTTTTCTACAGAACAAGATCTGAGGAGGTTAGTTCTGGAAGCATTTACCAGTAGTACTTCACAAATGTTGACTAGGGTTTTAGAATCGACAGTTAGAACGTGCTATTTGTGCTCAGAAAATAGTGGAAGTTTATTTGAACATATGCTCTAAATTTCGTTGTTTTGTTCGTATTCGTTTGTTGTTTTTCTTATGTTTAGGGCTTCTGGTAATGTATTTTTGTTTGTTCTGTATTTATTCGATTAATTATTGCCTCAATTCATCCAAATAAAGCGGCCAAACCGATTACAGAGAAGAAAATAAGCAATTGTAAATCCAGAGTAAAAGTCTCTACGTCTCTATTTAGCTGATCCCGTTTAAAAATCATTTTGCCCCTGAAGACTCTACTGTGTAGGCAAAACCGGTCATATTATAGTATTCCGATCAGCAAGTGCGTTATGGTGGTGACATTTTTTAAATGCTTCAAATTTGAATAACTTTTCATATAAGCTTAGAAAGTTGAATTTTGGTACGTAATAAGGTCCTTCCTAAGGCAACATATCCACCAAATTTAATTAAAATAGCTTGATAATTTTCGGGAAAAAAAATTTTTTTTGAAAGAAAACTCAAAATTTGAATAACTCAATTTTCCATAAACTTGATAAGTTGAATTTTGGCACGTAGTAAGGTCTTTTCTAATGCAACATACCTGTAAAATTTCATTAAAAGAGCTTTGTAATATTCCGAGAAAATTTTTTTTTGAAAGAAAACTCAAAACTTTCCCGGAAAACCTTGTCCCATTTTCCTGGCTAACGAACTCATCCAAGCCATTAATAAAATAAAGAATATTGGCGAGTTTCATCAATATCGGTTAATAACTTTTTGAGTTATCGGGCGGATACGTACATATATATATATATATATATATATATATATATATATATATATATATATATATATATATATATATATATATATATATATATATATATATATATATATATATATATATATATATATATATATATATATATATATATATATATATATATATATATATATATATATATATAAACATATAAAAATTGAAAGTGTCCCCGGACATAAGTTCTAGGGGTCCTAGTTCGAGCTCATTTGAAAAGTTTTACCAATCTATATCTGCACATACACACATCATCGATTTTTTATGTTGCTGTTTTTTTGTTTTTTTTTGTTAAGAACATTCTGAAAGGATTTTTTTACACGACCAAAAGAATACACAACAAATTAGATGCTTTATAGGCAAATACAGTTTACGAGTGATATTATCTATTGCCTGTTACCACGTGCGGATGGTATGTAATTCACACTGTAAACTGTTTTAAACAGAAATATGCAAGTTTAGAATAAATTGGTATTCAAAGAGCAAGGTGGCAACGCTGTACCGAGAGGCATGTAACATATTGTTGACGCTGCATTTATTCTGGTGGTTTTTCTTAACACAATCCCAAATTACAATATCTCTGGCAGACATTTGACACACTGCAATAAGAACTATAAATGTGACGGATCTGTTTATCTTCAATTTTCTCTGTCAAGAAGGAGTGTTTGTAGAATCTGCACGGTACTGCTATCTCAGAAACCGAAGAGGAACACATTGCACTGTGTTAAGGCGTCTCGTCTGGAGGATTAGGCCTCTCAAATGTACATATTTCTCAGTAGACTTCATTGTTATGATATTTACCATCTGTACAATGGAATTTTAAAGATGGTTAGGAATAACCCAACAAGGGTCATTTCTTTTCTTGTTTACAATTGGCAATACCTCTGCCAGCCTATCTCAGGTAGATAGCGTAGGCAAATTCAAGATTCATTTAAAGCAGTTCTTCTACAGACTCGACACAAGCAACACCCTTGTCATAGCATAAGCATTAATCATTTCGTAGAGTTCTCATGTACTCTAAAGCATACCATAATATAAGTAATTTTGTATAAGTTTACAGTTTGTTATTAAACTTTAAGTGTTATTAAAATCAGCGTTTAATTTAACAAAACATAATCAGGTCCTTCGAGCTATCAAGAAACAAAAACAAATAAAATGTGGTACATCAGTACAAAACGTAATTAAACATGGTCCTAAACGAGCCGGATTATAAAAATAACCAGTGAACTAAACATCGAGTTAGCAATTTTAATCAGTAATTAATTATTAAGCAAATAACAAATACAGTGCACAGGGAATTAAACATCGCGCGTTAGCAATTTTAATCAGTAATTAATTATTAAACAAATACAGTGCAAGTCGTTCCACTTAAAAAAAACTGTGTGCAATTAAAGTACAATCATCATCAATCGTGATCAATATAAGGGAGAGAGAATTTGCCAGCAGTCATCAAAAGTGTAAGTCCAATTTCTTTTAACACATTTTCCTTTCTTTATTGCTTCATTTGTGTGCACAATGGCTGATTTAAAAACATTAACATTACAAAAAGCAAAAATAAAATCACGCTTTACACGTTTTAGAAACTTTTTCGATAGCATTGCTGATAATGAGTCTGTGCTTGAAAATTATATACTTGAATTGAAAGCACGCTTATCGTGCAATCATCCCTAGACAAATTTGAACAAATTCATATCGCTATCACAAACATCGCCGATAACGTAACTTCTCATGAAGCTGATTTGGCGGAGTTTGACCAAATATTTTACAAAACCATTGCAAAGGTTAATGGATTTTTAAATAAGTATTCGAACAAAAATAACAGATCATCACAATCTAATATAGCAACAGGTGCAGTTTTAAATTCACTTAGCTTAGCTTACATAAACTTACCAACATTTAACGGAGATTTTGAAAATTGGGTAGAATTCCGTGATGCATTTGACACACTTGTAAATAATAATCCTACTTTAACAAATATTCAAAAATTCTATTATTTAATATCATGTGTTAAAGGCGATGCCGCACATTCACTTAAAACTTTAAAAGTATCTTCTGATAATTACATAATTGCTTGGAACTTGTTAACGAAATGGTTTGAAAACAAAAAGTTAATTGTTAAAAATAACACTAAAGCTCTTTTCAGTTTAGATTTTATGAAAAATGGCTCTCATCAACAAGTACAGCATTTCTTAGATGAGGTGTTGAAAATTATGCAATCACTAAAAAACTTTGATCAGCCAACATTATACATTTTATTAATTTACATTATTTCGGCTAAATTCAGCAATGCAACACGGCATGAATGGGAATTATTTAAGCCAGAAAACGATTTTTCCACCTTTTAGGAACTCATAACTTTCCTTGAAAATAGGTGTAATTTTCTGGGCTCTCTTGAATCAAACAAAGGTAATCAAGGTCTATTTAACACACACACTCAAAGCCAACATACAATAATAATTTTAAAGCATATATCAATACATCTACATCATATTGTGTACTATGTAAAATTTCAACACATTCACTTTTCTCATGTGAAACATTCCTAAAATTACCAATAAACCAACGAATCAATGAAGCTAGGCGTCTTCAATTATGCTTAAATTGCTTAAGAAAAAATCATACAACAAAGGAATGTACATCAGCTTCGTGTAAAAAATGCGGTAAAAAACATAACACACTGTTTCATATAGAACATAATCAAGTAACGAATATGACACATAATGTAAATGCCACTCAAAATACAAATGCAGGTGACCAAAGAGAAATAAATCAAAATCAATCACGCCGTGTAGAAATCGCTACTCATGAAAGTAACATACCTGCACAAATAATGCATTCATCAAATCATAATTTAAATAATACAAATTTGTTCCAAACTATATTGCCAACAGCAAGCATCGAAGTTTTCGATAATCAAGGCAATTCTCACATATGTAGAGCTCTCCTTGATGGAGGATCTCAAACGAACTTTATCACAAGTGATCTTTGCAATCGACTAGGCCTCACTTAATCAAAATATCAGTCAATAGTATCAGGGATTAGCAAATCTATCTCAAACATACATTTTAAAACTAATATTACCTTCAAATCACGCATAAATGAATACAAAACAAGCATAACATGTTTATTATTAAATGAAATCAGTGATAATTTACCAAACATGTCATTTCCTTTGTCAAAACTAAACATTCCCCCAAATATACGTTTAGCAGATACAAACTGTAATTCGCCGGGTAAAATAGACATCTTACTGGGAGCCGGTATTTACTTCCAATTATTATGCGTTGGACAACACAAGTTAAGTAATAATGGTCCTATTCTACAAAAAACCACTTTAGGATGGATTTTAGGTGGCGATTTACATCACAAACAAAATCAATCATTTTGCTTTTTAAACACATCACATCATACTAATTTACTTGATGATCAATTAACAAAATTTTGGGCATTGGAAGAATGTTCAAATGACCATAGAAATTATACAAGTGAGGAAAAATATTGCGAAATTAATTTTATCAATACATTTAAATGTAACAAATCAGGTCGTTTTATTGTTAATATTCCACTTAAATGCGACATAGCAGAATTAGGAAATTCAACAGACAACGCATTAAATCGATTTTTTTCATTAGAACGAAAATTAAATCGCAATAGTGAATTAAAAACCGAATACGTTAATTTTCTAAATGAGTATGAAACATTAGGTCACATGACTAAAATACCAGAACAGGATATCAGCCGTTAAAAATATTTTTTACCACATCATGCGGTTGTTAAGCAAAACAGCTCTACAACAAAATTTCGTGTTGTTTTTGACGGATCAGCTAAACCAAATTTAGGCCTATTATTAAATGAAGTTCAGTGTGTTGGTCCCACAATTCAAGACGATCTGTTTTCAATTTTATTACGGTTTAGGAAACATAAGTATGCTATTACGGCAGACATAGCTAAAATGTACCGACAGGTGTTAGTTGACGATGGGCAACGTAACTTACAATTAATTATTTAGAGAGCTAATGTAACTGACCCCAGTAACTACTATCAGCTAAACACTGTTACATATGGTACAGCTTCAGCACCATTTCTTGCAGTTGGATGTCTTAAACAACTAGCAATTGAAAACCGCGTGTCAGAAATTCAAGAATTAACGAACCATGGCCACTGGCGACATGTACGAACACATGATAATCCTGCGGATTTATTATCACGTGGTATAAAGGCAATCAGATAAAGCAAATTTTTTGGTTGAATGGCCCAAGATGGCTACAGAGCGATGAATCTTCTTGGCCCGTTTCACATGAAATAAAACATAGTGCTCCAGAGTCACGCGTTGTGGCAAACTTATCATTAAAATTAGATGACCTACAACTATTTTCAAAATTTTCTCCATTAACTAAACTAAAGCGAATCACTGCCTACTGTGTATGCTTTATTGAAAATATTAAGAATTCTAAAAACAAGCTAATTGGCCCCATAACAAGTGCCGAGTTGGAAAATGTATTAATTAAGTTGATTAAGATATCACAAAACAATGTATACTCTAAAGAAATAAATGACTTAACTAATCACAAACAAATCAATCATAAGAGTTCAATATTGTCGTTAAATCCTTTTTTGGATGATCAATTAATTTTACGAGTAGGAGGTCGCATTCAACATCAGATTTCAGTTATAATAAAAAACACTCAATAATTTTGCCACCATCGCATAAATTAACAATATTAATAATCAGATATGAGCATATTCGACTTCTTCATTGTGGAACAAATCAATTATTATATTCATTAAGGGAAAAATTTTAGCCAATTTCAGGTAAAAATACAATAAAACGTGTCATTCACGAATGTATCAGTTGGTTTCGAGCAAATCCAAAATCGTCAATTCAAATTATGGGTTGTTTACCAGAGCCACGTTTGACACCGGCACCACCATTTTACAATTGCGGTGTTGATTATGCTGGTCCAATATTAATCAAGGACAGAAAGGGTCGCGGCTGTAAATTAAACAAGTCTTATATAAGCATATTTGTCTGTCTGGTAACTAAGCCTGTACATTTAGATTTGGCTACTAGCCTGGATACAGAGGCATTTTTGGCGGCATTAAATAGGTTTTCAGCCCGACGTGGTCAACCAATGTCTATTTACTCGGATAATGGCAAAAATTTTGTGGGTGCAAATTCGGAATTGTTGGAGTTGCATAATTTTCTGTCAAACCTAGAAAATCATACAAAATAAATCAAGCATTAAATAACACAACTACATCATGGCATTTTATACCATCACGTTCTCCACATTTTGGAGGTTTATGGGAGGCGGGCGTAAAATCAGTAGAGAGTCATTTAAAACGTATAACAAAAAATACTCACTTAACCTTTGAGGAATTTTACACATTATTAACACAAATCGAAGCTGTCCTCAATTCCCGTCCTTTAAGCCCCCTTTCTTTCGATCCCAATGATTTAAATCCTTTAACACCTGCACATTTTTTTATTGGACGAACTTTAACATCAAACCCGGAACACACTGTTTTGGATACTGCTGCCAACAGGTTAAGCAAATTTCAGCATATTCAAAAAATAAAACAAGATTTTTGGAAAAGATGGTGTAAGGAATACATCTCTCAATTACAAATTCGCACAAAATGGAAACAAACATCCAATATTCAGTTGAAACCAGGAGTTCTGGTTATTATCAAAGAAGATAATATGCCCCCATTAAAGTGGCAGCTTGGCCGCATCATTCAGTTACATCCAGGAGCTGACAACATCACCAGGGTGATATCAGTGAAGGTGTCGAATGGTAATGTTTTAAAACGGCCAGTGTCCAAAGTGTGCGTTCTCCCTATAGACTGACGAGGACAATTTAATAGTAGGTATAGAAGAGGGGTTCTGGTGACACCACCCACCACCCACCACCCGGGTGGTGGAAGGTGGTGGAGCCACTGACCTGACTCAACCGTCCCCGACCTAACGCGAGCACAGGGTGGCGGAGCCACTGAGCGGACCCGACCGCCCCCGACTTAACCCGAGTAGTTCCGCCACCTGACACCGAACCTAACCCGAATATCTCCACCACCTGACGTCGTATTTAACCCGAAGATTTAGCCAACTGACCTGAGATGACGTAATCAAATTCAAAAGCCAGCTAACCTGTATTATGCAAACGAGGAATCGCCATTTAAACATGGCATCTAGCGCATGCGTACAAGTAATTTTTTATTTGTTGGTTAAAGTCCTACGTGTTTGGTGTCATATCACTCGTCTAGGTAAGCAGAATCCAAATTTAACATATGTACATGCGTACAATACAATTTTTAATGTGTTAAGTCTTATCGAAATCGGTTTGATTTAAATAATCCGTTAAAAGTAGAGCCGACAACAAGGTATGCATCTAGTGGTAGCCGCGATATCGCTTCCAACTATGGCTATATTTAGCATTTCCCGAAGTTAACCTTGTTAGCCAACATATTTTCCTTGCAGACGTTGAAATAACCTTGTGAGCAGTTCATATTTCCTGTTTGTGATTTTATTTCCGTTGAATGACCTTAAAGTCATAGGAAATAGATAAAACTCCAGAAGTTTTTGTATAAAAGGTTGATAATTTTAAATCAAAGGTGGGGATATAATTATAAAACCACCGAGTGACATGCAAGCACATCAGTCTACAAATTGCTCGCAGTAGTTATTCTTAGTAGTTATAGTAGTGTACTTGTTCTGTTCAACATGTATGGTATCGATGTTAACGATGGACCTGAGTCCTTCAGACCTGCTAATAACAGTGTTTGTGAAAATTGTTATTGGGGTCAAGTTGATGCAGCTATGCGCCAGAATATTATTGAGATTAAGCAAGAAAGTAGAATGCTGTTGGAAACAAGGTATACTGTTAACCCTTCTCTAAGTGTTGCAATTGGTATATCAAACGCTGCTGGATTGATTCCAATAATTAAGATTGTAAATAATAGTCCGTATCCACCAAATCCAAATATAACAATCTCATCTGGCTCCTGGGAGTGGGACTATTTTATTTCAACACTAACAAAAGCAGCTAAAGAATACTTTACCAAAGGTAATACGATTGAACCTGAAAATATTGGAGTATGTACTGTCAGACCTATTAAAATTTTAGACAGTAAAGGTATATCAATCTCAGATGATTCCACTACTTTTTATTTAACCGAAGATTCAGTTCAACAACTCCTAGATCTGGTTGAAATCATCAACGAAAAGGTGAAGTTTCTAACTAATTTTAACTTTGATATTCGGCTTAGCGATTTCCTCTATTGTGTCGCTGATGTTCTCAAATGTGTTAATAAGGAGCTACCGTGTGACGATGAAATGGTAAAGCTTATAAATATTATGTTGAAAGATCAGGACCCATCATTCCGAGTTTGCATGTTAGAGTGTTTACACTTTGCAGAGAAACAAATACTTAATCGTTTTAAAGAAATACACTCGATATACAATGGGCCATTTTAAAGCAAGTTTCGTCATCCTGACAGCACTATGTCAAAATATATTTTATATCTACAAACCACCAAATGTGAAAGAAGTGCGAATCTGTTTCGACAGCGACGGCTGCATGAAATGGTCTGGACTTCCAAGAACACATCTACACAACGATGATGTTGGCGCCGCTGTGCGATATATTTCCGTTAATTATGTTTAAATAGTAGTTTTGGCTAGAATAATTTTTATTTTATTCGTCTGAAGCCATACCAAAGCTGTTTTGTCACACACACACACAATTTTTATTTTGATTTATCGAGAGACAGATGGCAACCCCTGTATTGTTTTTAAATTAAACTGAAGTTCAAAATTATCTTATCGTACCTGTGGGCGATAAGCTGCCAAGAACAGTCGTTTTGTAGACGTCTTAAGCAGTTTTACTAGAAATATTACTACTAACTGTTTTTCCTCTCGAAACTGCAGACGTATATAGGTGTGTTTTGTTAGTCGACATATTTTTTATTAAGTGAATTGTTAGTGCCTCCAGATTCCTTACATCCTAACTAGTCTATCCCTTTCCTTTCTGGAAGCATTTACCAAGAAGTCAAACCGCAGTTGACCGGTAAGTTTTTCTTTGTTATATCATATCATCATATTTATAATACATGTATATATGTTTGCTTCATACGGACTCGAGGTATTACATTTGATTTATTTGTAGTCGTTAGTTTTCGCATACAGTCCATTTTTTCGTCAGATCATATGTGTCAATTTAGTTTAGACTGATTTAAACCCAGCGGCCGACACATAATATTTGGTCCGTCGAGCCGGATCATTAGAGTTTGAATCGATATTAGAGTGCAACGTTGTTTTGTAAATTTGTTTAAAATACTTCGAGTCAGTTGTTTTTGTAAATAGGAGAGCAGTTTTTAGTACATACGCTAGGTATTTGCACAGTTTAAACTAATGTTAGGTTGCATTCTGTATATCAAGGATTTGATAAGTTTTAGAGGTGTATGAGTTAGTCATGGTTATTTCCGAAGGATTAGAATAATATTTGGTTAGATTCGCGAACATTTTTTGGTTTGTTTCTTTCCGTTTGGAGATAATTTGGTAATAAATCATACACCAGTCGTTTCTCTTATAGTGTACTTATCTAGATAGTTTTTTCTTTGCGTGCAAAGAATAACATTAAAATTTTGTACTTAATTTTTCGAATTTATATTGGCTCGTTTTCATATTCATTTATTTGATATATATTTGTTATTAGGTTCATAACTATTGTCTTTCTTTCAATTTAATCGTAATTATGACTGATCAACAGGTACTAGAACGTCAACTGAAAATTTTAACGTCGAAAAAAGAAACTTATTTTTTGCGTTTACAAACATTATACGAATTCGGTAAAAAATTAAACGATGCCGCTTCTCTAAAAAACTTTGTAGCTAAGCTAAAATTGTTGAAAAAAACTAAAGATGAATTTACGCAGATTATTGACTCGCTTAATGAGATACAAATACAGTTGGATTCAAAATATGTGCCGAGTTTTCAGGCATTAGATGCGTTTGACGACTTATATTGTCATATATTAGTAATGGCTGAAGATCCGCGTGTAACAGCAAGCAGAATGATTGACTCAAACCAGAATACACAGGGTCAAAATAAAGAAAAACGTCAAACTGTTCCTCAGTTGCCGAAGTTAAGTTTGCCTAGGTTTTCAGGTAATATTAGGGAATGGGAAGTCTTTTACGAATGTTTTAAAAGTCTCATTCATGAAAGCTCGGACTTAACTGATGTCGACAAGGTAAATTATTTGGTGGGACAGTTGTCAGGTAAAGCTTTGAATATTTGTTCGGGATTACCTCCGACTGGTACTAATTACAAAATTATTTGGGACACTCTTGTTGAACAATTTCAAAATCGTCGTGTTTTAGCAACTAGTTATTTGGAACAAATTTTAGATTTGAAACCGGCCCAATCTGCGTCGTCTAATAGTTTAAACAATATTTTAGAGAAGTGTGATACGGCATTTAAAGCTTTGCAAAACTTAAAACTTGATGACTTATTAGATTTTACGTATGCATATTTAATTTGGTCTAAAATGGATGTCGAAACTAGAAGTCTTTTTAAAAACTCTCGTAGAACATCAGATATTTTCACATACAAGGAAGTTGTAGGGTTTATTAAAGACCAAGCGCATATTTATACCATAACTCCGAATTTGCATAAATTGAATAAGTCAGTTTCTTTACAGTGTAATAATAAAGCGAAATCTCAAGCATTTTTTGTTGAAAACAAGAAAGAGTTCAATGATAAGAATTGTATTTGCTGTCGTGTAAAACAACATTCTTTGACTTTGTGTGATAAGTTTTTGTCGAAATCGCCTGTAGATAGCTTTAAATTTATAAAGGATCAATACTTATGTATTAATTGTTTTGCTAAACATAAAGTTATTGCTTGTAAAAGTGCAGTATCTTGTAGAATTTGCAAACATAAGCATCACACACTTTTACATTTTGTCAAAAATCAGAATGATAATACTAAATTATCTACAGATAATGAACAGAGTGTTAGGAAAAATATTTCTGGCAGAATTGGTCTAAAAGATTGTAATAAATCGGGAGAAAACTCAGAGTCACTCCAAAATAGCTTAAACCCATCCACATTTTGTTCGACTTTACAATCTGCATCTGACTTTGGGTTGACGGTTTTGTTATCTACTGCGATTATAAACATTTTTGGTCAAGATGGTAGGGGTCATAGAACAAGATTCTTATTAGATTCGTGTAGCCAAGCACATTTCTTGACTGCTAACTTGGCCAGAAAACTGGATTTGGAAATTTCTAATTGTGATTCGTTTGTTAAAGGCATGGGTGCTAATGATAATTCGGTATTAGGGAAAGCATCAGTTGTCATTTCGTCTATTTTAGATTCCAATATTCAATATTCGTTAGATGCTTTATTAGTTGAGAAAATAACTGACCGATTGCCTGCTTTTAAGGTTCATAGAGAATCTGTCAACCATTTATTTGAGCTGCCGTTAGCAGATGTTACTTTTGACCAACCAGGTGCTATTGACGGAATAATCGGAGCACAATTGTTCCCATGTTTGTTGGGTTCCCATAAGGTAACAGGCTCTGTAGATATGCCTGTTGCGGTTGAAACTAAACTGGGTTACGTCATTATGGGTTCAGCTCCAGCGATCATTTCGGAATCCAGAAGTTTTCACTCGTTTCACACTACTGTTCAACCTTCCTTGAATAGTCTCGTGGTAAAGTTTTGGGAAATGGAGGAGATTCCAGTTCAAAGATTCGAACATCCCGATGATCTAGAATGTGAAAAAATATACTCGTCTACCCTCAAAAGAGAATCTTCTGGGAAATATGTCGTAAAACTTCCCTTTAAATTGAGTCCTGACAAATTGGGAGACTCTTATGCTATGGCATTAAAACGTTTTAATAGTTTAGAAAAAAGGTTTGATAAGTTCCCAAAATTTAAGGAACAGTATAGTTCTGTTATTCGTGAATATTTACAAGAAGGATATATGTCTCTCTCGAAAGAAATTTATTTTCCTAATTATTTTATTC
Organism: Tillus elongatus; assembly: GCA_964006375.1. Classification (NCBI taxonomy): domain Eukaryota; kingdom Metazoa; phylum Arthropoda; class Insecta; order Coleoptera; family Cleridae; genus Tillus; species Tillus elongatus. Next base: position 69,699,297 of record OZ023269.1, on the reverse strand, counting down.
CGCATCACGGTGTGTTTAAGCCTGAAAGCACTTCTACTCCTCTTCGTTGTGTTTTTGACGCCTCTTGCAAGTCGGCGACAGAATTTAGTTTGAATGATTTGTTGTACACAGGCCCAAAATTACAGTCTGATGTACTTGATATTTTTCTCAATTTTCCTTTGTTTCCGGTAGCCTTTACAGCAGACATTCGTCAAATGTATTTGCGAATTGGAATGAATGCTGAACATCAAAGGTTTCAACAAATATTGTGGAGATTTTCTCAAGATGAGCCTATTCGAACCTATCAGTTAAATTCCGTCACTTTCGGCGTGAAGTCATCACCTTTTTTATCGTTGAGAACACTTAGACAGTTGGCTCACGATGAATCGGAAAAATATCCATTAGCTTCGAAAGTCGTACATCGTGATTTTTATATGGACGACTTGGTTTCGAGTGTTGAAAGTTTAGAAAAGGCAAGGGTTCTTTATCAAGAATTAGTTGGTTTATTTTTTGCTGGCGATTTTCAGCTTACTAAATGGGCTGTAAATTCTGAGGAGCTTCTATCGGAAATTCCACGGGCTGAACGTTCACCAAAGGTGGTTAGTTTCGATTTAGATAGCCTAAAAGTATTGGGATTACAGTGGTTTCCCAGCGAGGATGTTTTTTCGTTTGCTATACATGTGGAACACAGGATATGTACAAAACGGAACGTTTTATCCACTGTGGCTAGATTGTTTGATCCACTTGGTCTTCTGGCTCCTGTTACTTTAATGCTCAAACGAATTGTAAAGGAGCTGTGGAAACTAAAGTTGGACTGGGATGAAGTTCCCACTGGCAAAATTATTAATCAGTGGCAAAAAATCCAGAGTGAATTGCCGTTTCTATCAGATTTTCGAATGTTTCGTCATTCGGGTGTTGTTACAGATTCTGAGGTGACATTGATTGGTTTTTGCGATGCTTGTGAAGAATCATACGGGGGCTGTGGTCTACATCAAGGGAGTGACGCCAGATTGTTTTGTTCAGGTTTCGCATGCTTGTGCTAAAACTAAGGTGTCTCCTATGAAGGTGCAATCAATTCCACGATTAGAACTGTGCGCAGCCGTATTATTAGCTAGATTGTTGAAATTTGTAAAAAGCAGTCTCGAATTTCGTATCACTATACGACTAATATTTGCTTTGTCTGATTCAAGAGTGACCTTGAGTTGGATCGCTTCGCCTCCTTATAGATGGCATGTGTTTGTAGCTAATAGAGTGTCACTCATTCAAGAGTTAGTTAGTTCGGAAAACTGGTTTCATGTGGAAGGTTCTGATAATATAAGTGATTGCTTGTCTCGTGGTATGCAACCTTCACAGTTCATGAAATCACATGTTTGGAAATCAGGTCCAGAATGGTTGAAGTTAAGTGTGTCGCAGTGGCCGATTATTTCGATTGCTGCTACCGAGGGGAAATTGCCCGAGGAAAAGGTTATTTTAATGGTAACAACCGAGGTAGAGCCACACCCATTATATCAATTGATTTCTCGTTGTTCGTCCTTTAGTAAGTTGATCCTTACAACTGTTTATGTTTTACGATTTTCTAGAATTCTGAAAACCTCAGGAATTATTTCAAGTTCTGATTTGGAAACGGCTGAACTGCGTTTAATCAAAGTAGTTCAGCGGCATTATTTTAATTCCGAAATCTTATTGTTGGAAAAGAACAAATTGTCTTCTCCCCGTCTTCGTCCTTTGTGTCCATTTTTGGAAGATGGTTTGATTAGGGTGGGAGGTAGACTTAGTAACTCAAGTTTAGAATTCGATCGGCAGCATCCCTTTCTCTTGCCTAGAAACGATCACTTTGTGAATTTGCTAATTGATGACTGTCATCGAAACAATTTGCATACTGGACCACATTTGGTTTTGTCGATTTTACGTCAAAAGTATTGGATTACTAGTGGTCGAAATGCCGTTAGATATCGCCTTCGAAAATGCAATCATTGCTTTCGTCAACATCCCAAGCCGACGTTTCCAAAAATGGCAGATCTCCCTGCGGTACGAGTTTCAGAAGCCAAACCCTTCTTACATTGTGGTGTTGATTATGGGGGGCCTTTCTTCGTAACTTTGGGGAAAAGGAGGGGAGTTAAAAGTCAGAAGGCCTACATTTGTGTATTTATTTGTTTGGCAACTAAAGCTCTGCATGTGGAATTAGTGTCGGACTTATCGATCGACATGTTTTTGGCTGCATTTAAGCGTTTTTTGTCACGTCGTGGGGCATGTTCAGTCATGTATTCGGACGGAGCCACAAACTTCATCGGGGCTAAACATAAATTAGATGCCCTTTATAACTCTGTTAATTCTCATTCGTATAACCACACACTACAAACCGAATTCACTCCGAATAAAATCGTTTGGAAATTTCAACCTCCTTTGAGTCCTCATTTCTGGCTATAAAGTCATTGGTTCTCAAATTTTGACCTATGAGGAACTTAATACTGTTCTGTCACAAATAGAGGGGTTGTCAAATAGTAGACCTCTTAGTTGGCTTAGTACTGACCCTTCGGACCCACTTCCTTTAACTCCAGCACATTTTCTTACTCTTACCCCATTAAAGTCTTTGCCTCTTGTTGATGAAGAGACTGCTGCTAGGAGTTTGTTCGATCGTAAAAATTTGATAGATCACATGGTACATACATTTTGGAAAAGATGGCACAATGAATATCTCACGCAACTTCAAATGAGGCAGAAGTGGAATGTCCCAAGCATGCCCATAGAGATCGGAACATTAGTTATACTAAAACAAGATAATGTGCCGCCATTTCGTTGGCCGGTTGGCGTTGTCGAAGAGGTTTTTCCGGGTACTGATGGTGTAGTAAGAGTCGCTAAGGTCAGAACAAAAACTGGCGTTTACAAAAGACCTGTAGTGCGACTATACCCACTACCATCCCAATGACCTTTTACTTCTTATTAGTCTTGTATTATTTTTATTAGTTTTCAGTTAGAATTTGTTATTTTGTTTGTTTTAATTTCAATGGTACGTTCTGAAACAGTCTTTCAGGGCGGGGGGTGTGTTGGCGCCGCTGTGCGATATATTTCCGTTAATTATGTTTAAATAGTAGTTTTGGCTAGAATAATTTTTATTTTGATTTATCGAGAGACAGATGGCAACCCCTGTATTGTTTTTAAATTAAACTGAAGTTCAAAATTATCTTATCGTACCTGTGGGCGATAAGCTGCCAAGAACAGTCGTTTTGTAGACGTCTTAAGCAGTTTTACTAGAAATATTACTACTAACTGTTTTTCCTCTCGAAACTGCAGACGTATATATGTGTGTTTTGTTAGTCGACATATTTTTTATTAAGTGAATTGTTAGTGCCTCCAGATTCCTTACATCCTAACTAGTCTATCCCTTTCCTTTCTGGAAGCATTTACCAAGAAGTCAAACCGCAGTTGACCGGTAAGTTTTTCTTTGTTATATCATATCATCATATTTATAATACATGTATATATGTTTGCTTTATACGGACTCGAGGTATTACATTTGATTTATTTGTAGTCGTTAGTTTTCGCATACAGTCTATTTTTTCATCAGATCATATGTGTCAATTTAGTTTAGACTGATTTAAACCCAGCGGCCGACACAGATGAGGTGATTGAAGTTTCAACATATAACATGTCCAAAATTAAGAATGATATGGTGCGCTATAAACTTATGTTCTTGTTTGATAATGGTACCCGCGATGAGACATCTGATTGGAGAACTCTCATATTAACCGATTCTTATCTGTTCACTTCAAATTATATTTCTATGTTTATGTCAACTGGTTTTCTTATATGTCTTGCTATATTTATGCTGATGTACTTTTGTTTTAAATATAACACTATACTTAAAGGTATCTATCGTAAACATTTTTGTTAATAAAGATATATAAGCTGAAGATTTGTGTTTTTATTCATTAGTTAAGCACCTATAGTTAAGATGAGATACTGTGAATCGTGCTCGTTACAAGTGAAAAAGAGTGCTTTCTCTGGGCATTTACGTAGTGAAATTCATAAATCAAAAGTATGTGAACCATGGCAAGTTGAACAAGTGCAGATGTTAACTCAAGCTTTTAAAAACAGAATGGCTACCTATCGTATATACGAAAAAGGTATTGATATTAAACAGTTTATGGAAACAATAAGACATAAAGTGTTTCATCTGATGGAAGCTGCTTTAGCTAAGCATAATGAAATTAGAATGAATTTAGAATTGTTTGGTTTGTATGTACTCCAAAGTCGAAATAAAAAAGAAATGAAGTCATTTAATACTAAAAATAAAAATGTTAGTGTCAACTAATTTTGAAAGTATATATAATCCTAACACCATTAGATGTGAAATAAAGTGTTTTACAAGTATCAGTTTTGAATCTGATGATTCGATTGGGCGAATGCTGGGATTTTCAAAGCAAGTTCTTCTACCAGGTGTCTTCCATGAATCTGATTTACCTGTTGAAATAGTGGATGTTAAACAGATTCGTATAGAAACTAATATTGTGTCTGGTTCTTACTATAATGGAAAACCTTCACATACGTTATATGAGTTTGCACCGATGGTCGATCCTGGTTATGCAATCGATATAGAACCTAAGAATCTAATTTATTTACCAGTAAACAAACGAGAGATTTCAAATATAAGCATCGACATCGTGGATCAAGATTCAGTTCCTGTAAACTTTCAAGGTGAAGAGGTGTCTGTTCGCTTAGAGCTTAAAAAGATTGCCTAGAATGCTAGTCTTAAAAGATATAAAAGCAAGCGAATCTACCAAAACAAATTTAGTACAGTCAGCTCCTTTGAAGCATACACTTCGTTCCGATAATATTGAATTCCTTAAAAGTCTTGGTTATCATGTCATCAAAACTAGAAATATTCAAAGACCCCAAGTTTGACGACTCCATTGATCGAGAAGAACTTAGGTCTTACTATTCATCAACTAAATCGTTTGGTAACAGCGATGAAGTTGAAATAAACATCAATCAGCAAGATGCATTCGTATGTCTAGCAGAGTCAGCTCTAATAATAGAAGGTGCTCTGGAACCTCTAGCAGTACAAAATGCTACTGTGTCTGCCACATGTCAAATAACGGAGGAGTAGCTCTGTTTGAATCAATGATCTATGAATTAAATAACAAGGAAGTGGAGCGAGTACGAGATCCATACACCACAACAAACATCAAAACTCTGCTTTCGTTTAGTAAGAATGAAGCAAAATCTCTTAGCAATGCTGGGTTGAATGTATCATCAGATCACATCACCTTAAACGATAACAAGTTTCACTTGCTCCTACCTCTTTGGTTCCTCTTCAGTTTCTTTCATCACTTTAAAGGAGTTGTCTGTGGTAAACATACTTTCAGATTTACGAGAGCTCGAAATGATGCCAACAGTTACTACAGTACTGGTACAGCAAGATCTAAGATAACTGTAACCAACATGTTTTTAAAAGCAAAACATGTATTTCCAAACGATCAAATGAAGTTGGAACTGATGGATAAAATAGCAAAAGACACATCTATATTTCTCGCATATCGGAAATGGGATATATATGAGCTGCCAGCTCTCAGAGATATTAATAAAGATGTGTGGTCTGTTAAAACTGCAACCAACTTAGAAAGACCTAGATATGTGATTATAGCATTTCAAACAGATCGGAAAGATAACATAGGCAAAAAAGGCGACTTCTTTGATAATATTGGTATGGTAGATCTACGAGTGTTCCTAAATTCAGAATGCTAACCTTATGAAGCTATGAATATGGATTTCGAAAAATCAAAATATGTTAAAGCCTACCAGATGTATACAGATTTTCAAAAAAGTTTTTACTATAAAAACATGTCGGAGCCTCTTTTAAATTATGATGAGTTTAAAGATCGAGCTCTATTTGTAATCGATTGTCAACACCAGAATGAATCAATCAAGTCTTCAACAGTCGACATCAAAGTGGAGTTTATGAGTAAAGACAATTTTGCTCCGAGAACTAGAGCTTACTGTTTAATTATTCATGATTGTGTATTTGAATATAAACCTCTAACTGGTATTGTAAGAGCCATTATGTAATATTTTGTATGTAAATCTTATTACTCCTAATAAATTAATTGTATTACAATCGAATGTTTTATTTCTAACCTTAAACCGTTGTCTAAGAAACAAATTTGGTGGGTTTACGATATAAAAACTATATAGCAAAAACATATATTTCAATTTTATAATAAAATAATTTACACCAAATAATTTATATAAAAATTCGCTACCGATTGTCTATTTAAACTAAAGCCGTCATATGATCTGGGCATTCACCTATCATATCAGCCGGAAGCCGACGATAATGAAACGGTTACTCAGCTGGTGTAATATTTAAACTATTGAAATAAAAACATAACGTTTTGTTTTCATGTGATTTAATTCGATCGAGTTAATTTTTTAATTGTCATGACCGCACCCAGCTGATGATTTAAACTGTTATTAGCTGGTCACTCAACTAAACCGGAAAGACTTGTGATAACGGTTAATCAGCTGATGTAATATTTAAGCGTTTGGAATAAAATCATAACGTTTTATTTCGCTTTCATTTAATTCGATCGAGCTAATTTTTTTCATCCCAGTGTTTTATATTAATTATCTTGATGTAATCCTCAGGTTCTGTGTCTTTAATAGGTGGTTTATATTTATTACGTATTACTTATTTTGATATACTTCTCAGGTTAGGTGTCTTTGGCAAGTGGTTTATATTTTATTGCTAATAATTAAATTCTTATTACACACTTCATTTCAAATGGTGGCTCCTCGTTTGCATAATACAGGTTAGCTGGCTTTTGAATTTGATCACGTCATCTCAGGTTAGTTCGCAAAATCTTCGGGTTAAATACGACGTCAGGTGGTGGAGATATTCGGGTTAGGTTCGGTGTCAGGTGGCGGAACTACTCGGGTTTGGTCGGGGGCGGTGGGGGGTGGTCGGGTTTGGCCAGTGGCTCCACCACCCTGTGTTCGGGTTAGGTCGGCGACGGTTGAGTCAGGTCAGTGGCTCCACCACCTTCCACCACCCGGGTGGTGGGTGGTGGCACCAGAACCCCTCTTCTATACCTACTTTTAGTGAATTTTCTTAAAAAAAATTCACTAATGAGGAGATCCCGACTTTTGAATTTTGAAAAAATTTCTTCAAATGAGCGCTAATTAGGCCCTCCAGAAAACATATCCGGGGTCAGTTTCAATTTTTATATGTTTATATATATATATATATATATATATATATATATATATATATATATATATATATATATATATATATATATATATATATATATTATATATATATATATGTATCACACCGATAACTCAAAAAATAATGGGCCGATTTTGATTAAATTTGGTGAAAAAATTCCTTTTGCAAATGGCTTGGATGAGTTCGTTAGCCAGGAAAATCTGCCCAGGTTTTCCCGGAAAATTTTGTGTTTTCTTTCGAAAAAAATTTATATCTCCGGAATTAACAAAGTAAGGGCAACCAAATTTGGCACGCAAGTTTACATCCTTATATGTAAGTTATCTACCAAAATTTAGCTATGTAGGTCAAAAGACAAAAAAGTTATAGGCATTTAAAGAAAAATAAATTGGGGATTTCCTCAAAACGTCAAAGTGGCGATTTAAATTGTCAAAATTGGCAACATTTAGGCAAAGAACTTAAATCTAATACGGGCTATAGTAATAAAATGTCTCAAGAAGGATGTTTTACAAACCCTAAAGTCTTAGTTTCAATCGTCATTGTCCTTCATTTTACTAAAATATTCCCAGAAAATTCATTTCAAATAGACCCTGTCTCTGATGCTTGGCAGTAGCCTTAGCTATAGAGTTTATCGTTTAATGGTATATAATTTTTGTCGAATTTTCGTAAAAAATCAATAAAGCTCAATATATCCGTTATTATATAAGATATGAAAAAATTTTGTATATATTAATTATAGGGTGTCTTGAGCTACATCTTAAAATAATATTTCTACAATCACAGGATGGCCCATAAGTCGTTGGTGATACAAATTTCCATTTTTTTAAATCAAACACGCCTTATGTTATTGCATTTTTGCATTTTCCATCGAAATATAATGCATGTTTGTAGAAAAGAAATTCTGGAAGCAGCAAGTGCGTTATGGTAGCGAATTTTGATCAAATGTTTCATATTTGAACAGCTCAATTTGCTATTAACCTATAAGGTTGACCAAGAAACGTGTTTTTTCAGGAACACTTTAAGTTTACTTTTGGAAATTTTTGTACATTTTCACACAATAAAGTTATTTTGATGAAACAAGGCACATTGTTTTTACTATATAGGTTATACTGGTAACCAAATTTGATGCCTGCTTTCTTAAAAAAAACACACATATTTGTTATTAAAAACATTTTTATGAAAATTCACTACCATAACGCACTTGCTGCGTCCAGAATTTTATATTAATCTCTGGACTACATAATTTAAGCGAACATTTTTAGTATATTTAAAATAAGTTAACATTTTTACGTAGATTAGGATAAAATCAGTTTATTAGTTATAATCCATTATTTTTATTATATAGCATTCGTTGAAAGGTGACCTTTCAATGCGGGCGGCATGTTAAGGTGTCTCGTCTGGAGGATTAGACCTCTCAAATTTACATACTTCTCAGTAGACTTCATTGTTATGATATTTACCATCTGTACAATGGAATTTTAAAGATGGTTAGGAATAACCCAACAAGGGTCATTTCTTTTCTTGTTTACAATTGGCAATACCTCTGCCAGCCTATCTCAGGTAGATAGCGTAGGCAAATTCAAGATTCATTTAAAGCAGTTCTTCTACAGACTCGACACAAGCAACACCCTTGTCATAGCATAAGCATCAATCATTTCGTAGAGTTCTCATGTACTCTAAAGCATACCATAATATAAGTAATTTTGTATAAGTTTACAGTTTGTTATTAAACTTTAGGTGTTATTAAAATCAGCGTTTAATTTAACAAAACATAATCAGGTTCTTCGAGCTATCAAGAAACAAAAACAAATAAAATGTGGTACATCAGTACAAAACGTAATTAAACACACTGTGCCACTTGAAATCCGCCATATTCCGGTATGACAGTATGTCCGTCACAATAAATGTATTGCTTGTGTGTGTGTGCGCGCGCGAGTGTGTGTGTGTGTGTGTGTGTGTGTGTGTGTGTGTGTGTGTGTGTGTGTGTGCGCGCGCGTGTGTGCGTGTGTGTGTGCGCGCGCGCGTGTGTGTGTGTGTGTGCGTGTGTGTCTGTGTGCGTGCGTGCGTGTGTGTGTGCGTGTGTGTGTGCGTGTGTGTGTGTGTGTTTGTGAGTTTGTGTGTTTGTGTGTGTGTGTGTGTGTTTGCATTGCATTTAAAACGACCTCATGTGAGAACATGAGGGTGTAGTATAACATCTTCTCAAGTAATGACCTCATACACACGATGTCTCATCTAATTCTGTTGTAAATCGTCTTCTCTGATGAAAATATCACTTATAAAACAAACATCTAATTTTCGTGTGTAAGAGGTTATACTAATTTGTAATTCACTGTCCTCTTCAGTCTTCTACGCGAGGTGGCGCCCTCTACATATAATTTATCTTCGGTTATATACGAGTCCCTTGCCGCTGCGTCAAGGTCATACTAGAACCTGTTGATGGGTATACCTTTGCTGATACATGTTATAATATTTGTTTTGAATATTATAGATCATAGGTTGAAATGTTGCGTTCCCTATTCATGTGTAAAATAAAGAATGCCCTGTGACATTTACTGTCTTCATAAAATTTAGTGTCCATACATACGTTAAAACATAATGAACGAAAATATTACGACAAATATCATGGTGTATTTGCGATCAATATTTTGTTAAAATCTATTTTTTTAATTATTTAATAAATGAGAAATTGTCACAATGTAATTCACTTCCACATTAAATAAATATTTTGGAGAAATAATAAACTGGATGGAAACGAATTATTTGTTTTTATAAAACAACAAAAAGGATTGGTAAAATTCACAGAATAAATATTTTTAAATGAGATATTTTATATAAGTTTGTCCCGACTGTACTACCAAAATATAAGAAATACCTGTTTTTTATTGCAATGCAATTGTTAATAAAATAATAGATTGGGACCTTAGAGAAAAAATTAGGAAACCACTTGAATCTTGAACATTTTTTTTTACTAAAAGGATTTAATGTAAATAAATTAAAATTAATATATTTATATATACAGAATGACTCATTAGGGGTGGCGACCGGCTGTATCTCAGAAACCGTATAAAAATTTAGTAACAAAATTGGCCAGGCAAAAAGCCTGAAAATTATTTGCAGGGTTGTAGGTGGACTGCCAGAGGGCGTAACTGAAAACCAAAATTCAAAAAACCGATTTTTTGCAAAAAAATCTTAATTAAGGTCTACTGAAAATGCAAAAATAAGAATGTGAATATTTTTTCTGGAAAGAATTTTCTTTTCTCTCACCAAAGAAAAGGTGGGGAGAGTGGGAATCTTGTTTTGAAAAAACGCTTCGAAGTCCGGTTTTGCTTAACCGAATCAAACGTGGTCTTGCTCCAAAGATATCTTCTAAGCCAATAGGATATTTATAAATTTGAACCAATATCATAAATATTTTGAATGTTAGAGGGCGCTGCGTATTTTTTTACCAATCGTGTTTTTTCTTAAAAATATTACATAGAAACACCAAACCAGTGAAAACCCGACATCGATATATTTTTTCTATCCAAATATATCTTAAAAGTTCGGGACGCAGCAAGTGCGTCATGGTACTGAATTTTCGTTAAATGCTTCAAATATGAATAACTCAATTTTCTATAAACTTAGAAAGTTGAATTTTGGTGCGTAGTAAGGCCTTTCCCAAGGCAACATAACCACCAAATTTCAATACAATAGCTTTGTAATTTTCGGAGATAACATTTTTTTTTTGAAAGAAAACTCAACATTTTCCCGGTAAACCTTGTCCAACTTTCCTGGCTAACGAACTCATCCAAGCTATTAATAAAAGAAAGGTACTGGCCGAGTTTCCTCCAAATCAGTTAATTACTTTTTGAGTTATCTGTTGAATATATATATATATATATATATATATATATATATATATATATATATATATATATATATATATATATATATATATATATATATATATATATATATATATATATGAACATATAAAAATTGAACCTGACTCCGGATATGGGTGTAGAGCTCCTAGTTCGCGTTCATTTGAAAAAATGTTTGCAAAGTCTCACCATTGATACCTCTCTATTAGTTAATTTTTTTAATAAAAATTCACTACAAACATGTAAATACTGGGGATTTTTTCTTTACTTTTCTAATACACCCGTTACCCCGAACGAAATTTAACAAATTTTCTCTCGTTAGAAAAGGCACATAAAAAGAATCCACTAAAACAACTGATAACAGTAATTATTAACATAAATAATGAAACATAATTAAACTAATGTTACTCATAACACCTGAATTAGAATATATATATATATATATATATATATATATATATATATATATATATATATATATATATATATATATATATATATATATATATATATATATATATATATATATATATATAATTTTATCAAAATTCAAAAGTCGCTGTTACCTATTTAGTGAATTTCTGTATGAAATTTTACCAAAAAGGAGGATTCCAATTACAAACCAAACATTTAGTAGATAAAGTGCGTTCTTACTAATAAAGATTTTATCAGAACCTGGGGAAGAGGTTCATCATGTCATAAGTATGGACTTTTGTATTTTATGAGACGGAAATCTGAATATTGGCTGAGCACAACATGAAGAGAATATAAACTGTTCATAAAGAAAATCGACAAAGGCAAGGTATACCCAATAGACGCATAAAAGTGTGCTACAAGAGGTAAGAGAAGAAAGGTGCTTGCTGAAAGAAGTTATCCTAAATTTATTGCACATATGGCACCTAATAACTTTTCGATAACATTATTTGAAGGACACATACTTTGAGAAATGGTAGTGGTGTACCAAGGGTAACACCTTATGAATTGCGGAAGCTACAATGAAATTATGTAACCCGGTACTTAAGTTCCCGAAAAGCCCGGTACTTAAGTTCCCGAAAAGTTAAAACCTTATTTCAGGCAAAACTAGAAAGTGTTACTTATATTAATATTTAAATTATAAAATATAATGATTTTGAACAGCGAGATAACTTGTGAATACGAGCATTACAATTAACGAACTGCTAGCGAAATGTCTTCTGATTCTATTCTAACAGGCAGTTTATGCAGAACAAAGGAAATGAGTATTCAACAGTGTATCAGTCACACGATCACCCAAACTAATGTAATTTAATAATTATTAAGAAACAAAAAGGTCTGGTCGATGCCCCTTCCGGATTATCATGTCATTGTGAAATACCCTAATGCCAGCCATATTAGCTGAAAAGATGGTGACAATTTTTTAATGCATTTAGCTGCGTTAGTGTTGGGTTTACTGAAAAGGTGTAAAGGAGAAAGTTGTAGATAAATATGTTCTAAATAAAACCAAAATATGCAATTTTTAAAAAGATCTAACTTTTGAGTTATGACATAAACTTGTGTTTAAAAAAAAATGGAAACCATGGTTGGCTGTGGCTTCATTATTGAGGTCTTTTTTCGTCTTTACATTGATATGAAACATGATATGATTATTCTACGAAATAAAAACTTTACAGTAGTTTTCTCTTTTTTATTTAAATTACATTGGTTACCACGGAAACGGTTGTTTCTTTCAAATAGCGAAAACCTGAATCTAAGTTTTCGCATATAGTTTACATAACATTTCTAATAAGAGGTGTTCATTTTTTATGTCTAATCTAACAGGTAACTATGGAAATAACTGTTTTTGACACTTGCAAATATTACTGTGACGTTTTTTTTTGCAAAAAGTTTGTAGCTAATTAATTATGCATTTTTCAAATCAAGAGAAACGGGATATGTTTAAGTGTTACATTTTAACTAATAAAAATGCTAAAGAGCAATATTCTGAACAATATTTTGATCGTCGCGAGCCCAGTTTGCCTACATTTAAAAGGCTTTATTATAATTTAGGGACATGTGGTTCCTTCACTAGGCCAAGAGACAGGGTAAATACCGTTAGTGAAGTGGCACAAATAAACGTATTGGCCAGTGTGACTCAAAATTCGTACACCGTGCAAAATGTCTATTACTAACATTTGTTTATTGTAAATTAGTTTTACTCATCTTAAATTATACCAATATGAAACACACATTTTTCTTGTGGCAATGAGTGACGTCATATTTAACTATTCTTTACACATAGTGTGTGTGTGTGTGTGTGTGTGTGTGTGTGTGTGTGTGTGTGTGTGTGTGTGTGTGTGTGTGTGTGTGTGTGTGTGTGTGTGTGTGTGTGTGTGTGTGTGTGTGTGTGTGTGTGTGTGTGTGTGTGTGTGTGTGTGTGTGTGTGTGTGTGTGTGTGTGTGTGTGTGTGTGTGTGTGTGTGTGTGTGTGTGTGTGTGTGTGTGTGTGTGTGTGTGTGTGTGTGTGTGTGTGTGTGTGTGTGTGTGTGTGTGTGTGTGTGTGTGTGTGTGTGTGTGTGTGTGTGTGTGTGTGTGTGTGTGTGTGTGTGTGTGTGTGTGTGTGTGTGTGTGTGTGTGTGTGTGTGTGTGTGTGTGTGTGTGTGTGTGTGTGTGTGTGTGTGTGTGTGTGTGTGTGTGTGTGTGTGTGTGTGTGTGTGTGTGTGTGTGTGTGTGTGTGTGTGTGTGTGTGTGTGTGTGTGTGTGTGTGTGTGTGTGTGTGTGTGTGTGTGTGTGTGTGTGTGTGTGTGTGTGTGTGTGTGTGTGTGTGTGTGTGTGTGTGTGTGTGTGTGTGTGTGTGTGTGTGTGTGTGTGTGTGTGTGTGTGTGTGTGTGTGTGTGTGTGTGTGTGTGTGTGTGTGTGTGTGTGTGTGTGTGTGTGTGTGTGTGTGTGTGTGTGTGTGTGTGTGTGTGTGTGTGTGTGTGTGTGTGTGTGTGTGTGTGTGTGTGTGTGTGTGTGTGTGTGTGTGTGTGTGTGTGTGTGTGTGTGTGTGTGTGTGTGTGTGTGTGTGTGTGTGTGTGTGTGTGTGTGTGTGTGTGTGTGTGTGTGTGTGTGTGTGTGTGTGTGTGTGTGTGTGTGTGTGTGTGTGTGTGTGTGTGTGTGTGTGTGTGTGTGTGTGTGTGTGTGTGTGTGTGTGTGTGTGTGTGTGTGTGTGTGTGTGTGTGTGTGTGTGTGTGTGTGTGTGTGTGTGTGTGTGTGTGTGTGTGTGTGTGTGTGTGTGTGTGTGTGTGTGTGTGTGTGTGTGTGTGTGTGTGTGTGTGTGTGTGTGTGTGTGTGTGTGTGTGTGTGTGTGTGTGTGTGTGTGTGTGTGTGTGTGTGTGTGTGTGTGTGTGTGTGTGTGTGTGTGTGTGTGTGTGTGTGTGTGTGTGTGTGTGTGTGTGTGTGTGTGTGTGTGTGTGTGTGTGTGTGTGTGTGTGTGTGTGTGTGTGTGTGTGTGTGTGTGTGTGTGTGTGTGTGTGTGTGTGTGTGTGTGTGTGTGTGTGTGTGTGTGTGTGTGTGTGTGTGTGTGTGTGTGTGTGTGTGTGTGTGTGTGTGTGTGTGTGTGTGTGTGTGTGTGTGTGTGTGTGTGTGTGTGTGTGTGTGTGTGTGTGTGTGTGTGTGTGTGTGTGTGTGTGTGTGTGTGTGTGTGTGTGTGTGTGTGTGTGTGTGTGTGTGTGTGTGTGTGTGTGTGTGTGTGTGTGTGTGTGTCTGTGTCTGTGTGTGTGTGTGTCCGTATAATTATGGGGACAAACCACATGCATGGACGTGATTTGTCGGTCTTCCCAACTTGTCGGGCCATACACGCGTCCCGACAATTTAGAGACCTGGTTTTTCGGATTCTCCACCTCTTAAATAGTATAAATAACTAATTTTCTGACGATGTCCTGATATACATACTATATGCATGTGTGTATTTTTGAGTTCGTGTTACTAAAATTGTCAGGCCCTATAAAAGTGACTGATAAAAGCGACCTCCGTGGTCAATTTTTGAAACAGATGTAATTGTGTGTAAGACCCGACAACTGTTTGGTAAAATTTGTGTAAGTCCCGATAAACATAACATTTTTTTACCTCGTACAGGTAGTAAATGACCTTTCTTCAAGTGATTTGTCCCTGGTTTTATAAATAGCGTCTCTGTTCTTATTTTTTATTGCTTCGTCTGCAAGGGTTATTGTCGGGGAATAACGGTACATCATTTTTACTTGGGCACTAAAGCAGATAGCGGTGGGTTTTATGTAGTATGTTATATTTCAAAGAATATTTAGATATTCTTAAAGTTATTTATTAGGGAAATTTCATTGAAAATATTGGCTGTTTTTTCAAACGAAACAGAACCCATATTTGGGATGGAAACATTAGTTTATATATTTTTTACATACATGAATTTATGTATATATATATATATATATATATATATATATATATATATATATATATATATATATATATATATATATATATATATATATATATATATATATATATATATATATATATATATATATATACTTATAGGGTTAGTATGGGATGGACTTGTATTTCCCGAAATATTCCCAATTAAGAAAAATATCTTAACAAAAGCTTTTCGACATATTTTTTACTACAAACTCGCGACATTCAATTTATCCTAGCATAAACAATTTCGTTGCTATGGCAACTAAATCCTTCTTTTTAAATGGGAAGATATGATTTTTTCGCATTTTCGGAAATAGCGTCTAGTTCTTGATACGCCACTATAAATGATGATCGCATTTTATCAAAACAGAAGCGCGCCTAAAACAAACCCTGTACGCATAAGCAACAAGACAAATGCTGTAAAATCAACCCCCACAAAAGTTACGGGACCTGGCGTGCTGGGCGGGCAAGGAAATATAGAAATGAAATCAGCAAAAACACCTTTGTTGGACTTCTATAAGCAACCTTTTTTACATTTTGCTCCAACATTTCTTCTTAATAATGTTCGCCCCCCTCCAACACGGCTTTTTGCTCCAAGTCACACAGCTTGTTTGCAAGTTGAAGGTACAAGAGTTTTGTTGTCGTTTGTGCGCAAGACAGTCTAACAGGCAGGCCTAAACCACCTCACCTGACCTGACCTAACCTGACATGGCACGACCTGACCCAACCTAACCTGACCTGACCAAACCTGATTCTGACGTGATTCTGACGTGACGTGACCTTGGTAAAAGCGTATGGGAAAACCCCAAAAAACATGTATCTTACAAAACAATGTTACTTTGGTATATGTATGTGACCTGCGATAAACCAATAATGTCAATAAGTTGACAACAACAAATTCTCATAACTGAACCAATAATGTCAATAAGTTGACAACAAATTTCCATAACGTAAAAACGAATTTCCACAACATAAAAATTATATAAAATTTCATATAAAGTGGTAAACGTTATCTATCAGCGCTCGACATCACGTTGGTGAAACTGCAGATGAGAGTCAAACTTGTTTTAATTATTAACTTTAATTCGAAAAAAGACTGACAAAACAAAACCAACAAATTTCGGGATGCAGCAAGTGCGTTATAGTAGCGAATTTTCATAAGAATTGTACATTATTATTATACGGCGTGTTATTAAAGTCAATACTTTAAACTTACACAGACCTTGAAGATCGATTTTGGAGGTCCTGGTACGCGCACATTTGCAGAATTCTTTCGAAGGTGTGACCATCGATATATCTCTATTATCAAAAAAATCTTGTGTTATAACTCCTTTTGAGAAAAATGCCGAAAACTCAATTTTCTATGAAGGTAAAGAGCTAAATTTTGTTATATCTGTAGTTGACCGATGGTAGTGGACTTTTCCTTTACGTGATAGTAAAGGATTTTTTCACGCCCGAGGAGGTACCACCCCTTACTTCAAGGGGCCGGTGAAGTCCCAACCGACGTTTCCGGTTCTGGTGTATGAGTCGGTTTCCCTTATAAAGAAAAATGATAATGGCTCCTCCTTGTACAAAAGATTCAGGAGATAAAATACCCCTCCATTCGGATCTCCGAGAGAGGGGTGTGCAGCGGACGCCGGCATCAAGATTTAACATATCTTTCTCGAATATAGTGGCCTAAATTCTAATCTGAACTCCGTCCACCGTTTCCGCTAATAGGCACTAACTCCTCTTCCTCACCGAAACCCAAATTAGTGCCAAAACGCAACTAATCACCTTAATTTCCCAGGGTCTGAGCTCCTTACTTCCTTTGGATTGCACGGAGGCGTGTGCGCAAACGTCCGTAGCAATCTACCCTGCACCAGACTTCCCAATTTAGAAGCTGAAGAGAAGACAGAGAAGACATACTTTGGATGAAACTCTCTCTCTCTCTCTCTCTCTCTCTCTCTCTCTCTCTCTCAAGGCTGCAACTAAATTCATCTGTTGCATTTACCGGTCACCTACTGACAACAACTTTGTCCAGCTGTTCGACTACCTTTCTGAAAAACCGACCATCTGATTTTTGAAGATCCTTTCTCCGAACTCACTATTCTTGGTGACTTCAATGTCCATAATAAAGAATGACTAGGATCGTCAAAAACCTTTCCACAAGGTAGAGCAGCGGAGGCCTTTGCAGTCCGCAATTCTCTAGCCAATATTGTTCAGCAACCTACTTACTTTCCTCGCATCCCAACACACAGCTCAAATCCCTTGGATCTCCTTCTTACTACAAAACCTGAATGCTATAAAACATCAGTCACCGCGCCCCTTGGTCTCTCAGACCACGGCATGGTCACTGCTTCCTGCGCAATGCAACCCGAGGTCACACAGTCATCACACTCACGTATCGTTTGGCTCTCCGCGAACTGGGACGAAATGCGGGATTACATTTCCTCATTTCCATGGGCGTATGTCTGCTTCTCTCATCTTGACCCCTCTGATATCTCACAAAACGTCACCGAAATTATCCAAGCTGGCATGGAATTATTTATTCCACGTACACAGAAAACCTCTTCAGCCACTCAAAAGCCCTTTTTCTTTAAATCCTGTGACAAGGCTAGACTTGAAAAGGTCAAAGCTCACAAAACACTTCTACACAATCCCAGTCAAGAAAACCATCAAGCATTTAACAACGCAAGAAAGCACTATGTCCGCATTCTTTCTGAGGCAAAAAATCTCGTTTAATAACCACATCAAAAACAAAGTCCTCTCAAGCTCCAACGGCAGCAAACCCTTCTGGACCCTTGCTAAATTTATTGGGAATAATTTCTGCAAGAGCACGTTCCCACCTCTTCTTTCACGGGATGAAATTGTTTCTACCGCCCTGGACAAGGCTGAACTTTTTGCCTCGTTGTTCGCTAGCAATTTTACTCTCAACCCTCCTTCAAATGTTCAACCACCAACAGTCCCTCATATCGCGCATAAAATGACGGATACCATTTTGTAAACTAAAAGGGTACGAAAGATGATCTCTTCTCTTAATACCAGGAAAGCCTATGGCCTCGACGAGATCCCAGCAATTGTTCTCAAGAAATGCACACCAGAACTTGCTCCTGTCCTGACTTGTCTGTTTCCGATATTTTACAATAGAGGCATGTTCCCTAGTAACTGGAAAACTGCTCGAGTATAACGCGTCCCCAAGAAAGGATCAAAGGCGCTTCCTAGCAACTACATGCCTATTTATCTCCTTTCAGTCGTCTCTAAAGTGATGGAAAAGTATAAAAACACCGATTTACAAAATTTTTTTGAAAAACAGTCTAATCCACGACAGGCAGTATGGATTCCGTCAACGAAGATCAACTGCCGACCTCCTCTCCTTTGTTTGGGACAAGTCTATAGAACTACACGGTGAATCCCAGATTGTCGCTCTAGACATATCCAAAGCATTCCACCAGGTCTGGCTCGCAGCGCTGCCTAATAAACTTGCGGCCTATGGCCTACCACCAAAACTCTGTACCTGGACAGCAAATTTCCTCTCCAACCGGAGCATTTCTGTTGTCGTGGATGGCCATTCCTCTAAACTGTATCCAATTCCTCAAGGTTCAGCTTTAGCCCCTACTTTGTTTCTTCTCCACATCAATGACCTCCTTTAAGTTTCAACAAAAGCTCAGCGGGACTGGTGAACGCATACGTTTACACACCTATTGGCGCCTAGTGAACTCGGTAAATGTATTCTCTATACGTTTAGGTGATTTACTATCGTGATTTTGGAACACTAACAACTAACACGTATTTCTATTTTATATACACCCTATATATATATATATATATATATATATATATATATATATATATATATATATATATACATATATATATAAATATATATATATATATATATATATATATATATATATATATATATATATATATATATATATATATATCCGCTATCAGATAGAAAACTGGAAATGACATGAGAATGGGTTTTTCGTTTCTTTATACGAGTTTAAATAAATGAGAGCTAACTGGAAAACTGCTCGAGCACAACCCATCCACAAGAAAGGATCCAAAGCGCTTCATAGCAACTACAGGCCTATTTCTTTCCCTTCAGTCGTCTCTAAAGTGATGGAAAAGTATATAAACACCGAATTACTAAAATTTCTTGAAAAACACAGTCTAATCCACGACAGGCAGTATGGATTCCGTCAGCGCAGATCGACTGCCGACCTTCTTTCCTTTGTTACCCATTCTTAAAACAAGTCTATGGAACTACACGGTGAATCCCAGATTGTTGCTCTAGACATATCCAAAGCATTCGACCAGGTCTGGCACGCAGCGCTGCTTAATAAACTTCCGGCCTATGGCCTACCACCAAAACTTTGTAGCTGTACAACAAATTTCCTCTCCAACAGGAGCATTTCTGTTGTTGTGGATGGCCATTCCTCTAAACTGTATCCAATTGATGCAGGAGTTCCTCAAGGTTCAGCTTTAGCCCCTACTTTGTTTCTTCTCCACATCAATGACCTCCTCTCTAGCACATCCAACCCAGTTCACAGTTACGCGGACGACAGCACCCTTCACTCAAATATACAATATTCTAAGCCTGTCTCTTTAGCCCAATTGGATGAGGATCGAAGACTCATGGAGGGTTCTATCTCCAAAAAATATTAGACTGGGGAAGTAGAAATCTTGTACAATTCAACCCGCCAAATCTCAGTTTTGCTATCTTTCTCATAAGAGATACACCAGCCCTAGACCCATTACATGAACAACCAAGTTATTCAAAGTAATGAATCCTTTTCTCTTGTTGGCATTTCTGTGGATCGAAATCTTAATTGGCACCAACATGTCATATCAATTGCAGAAGCGGCTGCAAAGAAATTAGGTTTCCTCTTCCGAGCTCGCAAATACTTTACACCAGCTAATCTCTATACCTTATATACTTCACAAATAAGGCCAAACCTTGAATACTGCTCCCACATCTGGGGTGCAGCTGCCGCTTCTACACTCGCTATCCTGGACTCCATTCAAAAGAGAGCCATACGTCTCATCGGTGACCCTACCCTCACCCAAAGGCTGCCATCCCTTGCCCACCGACGTGCCGTTGGTGACCTCCCTCTCTTTTATAGATATCTGCACGGGCACTGCTCAGAGGAGCTTTCCTCCATAGTTCCCCCACCTGCTGCCCCCAACAGATCTAGCTGGGGAACACGGCGAATGCACCCTTTTACTGTCCAGGTCACCAGACATAGAACATCTTGTTATGCCCGCTCTTTTGTCCCGAGGACTTCCTTGCCGGCACATGTTTTTCCTTCTCCTCCGAACCTCCAAACCTTCAAGTCCAGAATTAACAAGTTGCCTCCTTCCTACTTGTCAACACCCACGGTACGATAGTATTTAGGCTGTAAGCCCTCGTGGTGTGTTATTGAAATTATATTTTTAAAAAACATACGCAGTAAGTGGGAAATTGTCCAAGAAATCGGAGGCAGTGATTCGCAAAATCTCTAGATATTGCACAGCTGTCAGATTATTATCGTAAATGCAGTACGATATTTTATCATCCATCAGAAGAGCAAACAAGTTGAAGCTGAATTTTCTCTGAAAACAGCGTTCTCTTTTGACATGAGGATTGTTTGGAGCCCAGTAGTGAATATTATGTCTGTTAAATATAAGGAATATTTGGGAGATCTTTGTTTTGTCGGTCCAAATTATGCTTTTTAGAAATAAAGGATCGTTGCGGTGTCTTTCAAGGAGAGTTTGACGAAATTCAATTCGGTGGGCTGGGTCGTTCGGTTCCAGAGCTTGTACACTTATAAATTTATAATTATGCATCTTATGCTTGGACAATATTATCTGTATG
Organism: Tillus elongatus; assembly: GCA_964006375.1. Taxonomy (NCBI): domain Eukaryota; kingdom Metazoa; phylum Arthropoda; class Insecta; order Coleoptera; family Cleridae; genus Tillus; species Tillus elongatus. The sequence continues at coordinate 69,678,003 of OZ023269.1, read as the reverse complement.
GAGGAACGTGCTATGTTCATGTCATGTTCAGCTGAACGTATTGACGCCTTTGGATGAGCTTCGAAATAGGACAAGAAAGAAATTTGTGTGTCTTCCTCTTCTGTAACTTGAACTAATATTGATGTTTGTTTAATCGTGCAACTTCCCGTTGTCAAGAAATTGGTTTCATAACGTCTGAATTTCAACGCAGTCATTGGCGAGCACTCGGGATACCTATCATTAAACAGCCAACATGTTCTGCTGACCACTCTGTTGCACTCTCCATGAAAATAAAATAAATTCAGCAATTGTTCGTTTGAATAGCTGGCATTATCCATTATAACGTAGAATTCCTATTAATTCAGACAACAAAGACAAAATGACTCACGTTGTGACTGACAAAAATATAAAACTGACAATAAACGTGAAAATGTCAAGCATCACATAGCACTTTTAGAATTCATACAGATTTTAGACATACTCATATATTTGTCTTATTTTTTTGGTAAACCGCAAATATCTCGACAATTGTCAACTTTAGGTGTAGGGAATGCTAATACAGTTTGAAAGATAATTATCTGCTCTATTCAATGAGAAGATAATATATAGGGTGTTCTATTTGAAATAAATGAGTTATTCTAGTTTAAAGCAGACCAAATTCTAATAAGTTATTCTAGTTTAAAGCAGACCAAATTCTAATACATCCTACAAAACACCCTGTATATGAAAAAAAAATTCCTCACAATCATGTCAAAGCTTAATAGCCTTGGAACGCGCCTGACAAATTAAATAATTTTCAGCATCCTAACACGACACGAAATCACCTTCATTAAGTCAGCCTCCCCTTGAACAGAATTCTCAAATAAATTGACATAAATCGAAAACAGTTGAAGATAGGGAGAGGATACCCTTATAACTTTTAACCTAAAATTAAATGAATATTCTAAAAATGCAATAATATTGTTCTATTAGAAATAACGATGTTTATATATATATATATATATATATATATATATATATATATATATATATATATATATATATATATATATATATATATATATATATATATATATTTCCGGTGTAACCGGATGTCCACCATTTTGGATATTATTTCCATTAAATAGAGCATTTTCGGAAACTCCCGTATACAAATTCTCAGCACTCAAAAATGTATATTTTCGCAAATAATCTAATACATTACTCGACGTGGGACAGCCTGTACATATGTATATATATATATATATATATATATATATATATATATATATATATATATATATATATATATATATATATATATATATATATATATATATATATATATATATATATCAACTCAAAAAATAATAGGACGATTTTGATTGCATTTTGTAAACATTTTCCTTTTGAAAGTGGCATGGATAAGTTCGTTAGCCAGGAAATGCGGCCCAGGTTTTTCCGGAGAACTTTGTGTTTTCTTTCGGGAATAACAAAGTAAGAGCAACCAAATCTTGTACGTCTGTATGATAAAAAGTGAACCGCGTACCAAAATTTTGATCTGTAAGTTAAGAGACAAAAAAGTTATAGGCAATTGAAGAAAAAAGTTTTGAATTTTCCTCAAAACGTCGCGATATGAAACGTTAAAATTGACAACATTTAGGCAAATAACATGAAATAAATACGGGTTACGTAAAGGAAATGTTGCAAGAAGAGTGTTCTACAAACCCTTAAGTTTCAGCTTCAACCGTCACTGACCTTTATTTTACTAAAATATTTCCAGAAAATTCATTGCAAATAGACCCTTTCTCTAATGCTTTGGCAGTAGCTACGTTTATGGTTTAACGGTTTATAATTGTTAGCTAATTTTCCTAGAAAAAATTCTTTAATGAGGATAGCGCGACGTTTGAATTTGAAAAAGATTTCTTCAAATGAGTACAAACTAGGCCCCCTGGAATCCATATCCGGGTTTACTTTCAGTTTTTATCTGTTTACATATATACAGGGTGACGCATTT